>PYHX02000494.1:62686820-62718540 GCA_004302925.2 Cochliomyia hominivorax | reverse complement strand
TTTTTCCTGTTGCCGCGTATGTAGGCTGTGTTTTTTCCTTTCTTTTCCTTGATACTTTTAATGCCTCCGTGTAAGATATTGATTTAAGAACACTTGCATCTTTCTCAGAGAATTGTTTTCTTTATCTGCATTAAGGCGTTTATTTTATATTCGCATTGATGGTTCCGATTCCTTGTATTTTTAATGCTCTCAAGATATTAAAAATCGGTTATTATGTTCCTACTCGATTGAATCAATCGCTATTAAATTTTAAAAGGCTGCGTAATACCAAAAGATAAAATTTCAAACTCCCTACATTTGTCGTCGCCTTTACTTTTGTAGATCGAACCGAAATATAAACACTGGGTTACATTAACCCTGTGTCCTCACACTACTACTCAATCTTACTCACATCGATTTACTCTGCTATTTAAAGGGTCATTTTATTTTCCTACAACTAAATTTAAAATTTTTGTTTTAGCAATTCGCCATTTTTTATTCTCACAATTTAGAGAATTGTAACGCAGATCCTAATAAACCAGATCGATAAATTGCCGTGTTCACATCCCAAGAACATTGCGATGTTTGTATAAAGTTTGAATTTAAATTTTAATTGTGTGTTTAGGTTGAACCAAGACTTCATCCCCTTTCTTTTGTTTCCTCCACCACCCACAAGTTGTGATGAGGTTATATTAACTTTGCCATTCCATTTGCGACGCCAATAAGGAATCATCTAAGATCCCATCAGAACAAAATCTTTGTCGATTAAGGTACATCCAACTGTCTGTCTGTTGTCGGCACGCTCATATCCACTATGATTGTCAGAGCTCATTTATATACAGCGTTAGTATTTTATAGTCCTATTAAAGATAAATCAGTTCAGTAGAAGATATATTATAGTCAGATATCTAAGACAAACTCCTAATACTAATAATTTGGCACATTGTAGACTGCAAATTGCGGATATGGTACGGGGAAGTGATATTCCCTTAACAAAAGAAACTTTTAATATCGCTTATCTCTTCTTGAAATTCGGTCTTAATAACAAACTATTAAAGATTGATCAAATTATAGATAGCACGCGGGGGAGTGTCACCCCCTTTTATGAAATTTGACCAATGGACGAAAGAATTATAGCAAAACATTATAGATTTCGTAAATTTGTCCGAACAATTAATCCCTTAATCCCTTAATCACTTCTCCACGATCAACATAGGACACAGTGATCGTGGAGAAGTGATTAAGGGTTTGGCATAGTCGAACACTGCACTCTTATTTCCTTAATAATTCAAGCCATTTTTAAGTTTCAAATCAAAATTTTCATATGAGTTTCTCTTTGTGTAATTTTTATATATTTTCCTGAAAATTTTGTATATCAAAAAAATTCATAATTTTTTCTTCTTCTCGTTCTTTTTTTATGAAAGTGCATCATAAATAATTAAGACATTTTAATAAATGTTGGCAGAAGCTCAAAGAGTCTTTATAAAGATCAAGAATACACTTTTTATCTTAAAATGACTTTCGTGTTTTGTGCTAAACGGACAAAAAAATGTATAAAAATATTTCGAAATCATAATAATTCTCCATTTTGTTTTAACGAGCTACAAAACTCGCAAATGACACTTTTCTTATTTTGCCTTCATATGTCTGAATAACATTAATAATGAAATAAAACAAGTAAGAAAGAGACCGACTGTGAATAACCTACACCTCAATGTTGGCTTTAAATGGTAGTTACGAGATAATAATGAACGACCCTCGTAAAAAATAATTTTCTGATTTATTCTTGAGTGTGAAGTACATTATTGTGACACTAACATTTATGACATATTTATGCGTTTAAAAATAAAATTGTCTAGGGTTATAGGGGAGCTACATGAAATTGTGGACCGATCCTTGTATAATTTTGCACATCGAATTTTTGCTTATTATTTTAATTTAACCAATTGAGATTTATGCCCTCTAAGTGATATATGAAAAGGGGCTTGTATGGGACCTATAAGAAGCAATTGACCGATACTCGCATAAATTGGCACATCAGTTTAGAATTTAGAATTTCGTTAAGTTTGCTTTAGATTAGGAATTTTATGAGCTTAAAACCTCATTCCGAAAAGACATTTCTATCTGAGGTACCATATTGAACAAGGCATGATAAAAACAGATTTTTATTCTTATAAACAGAAATTTCTTCAAATTGAAGAATTTTCTTCAAACAAACTAAAAAATTTATTCAAAAATTTTTTTGTAAAATAAATTTTCTTTAAAAAATTTAAGGAAAATATGTTACATCAACAAATAATTTGTAAAAATGCCAGTAACTCATTTTAACTAAATTAACACACAAATTTAATCAAATCTACGTACTAAAATGAAGTTAATTTGAATAAAATATTTATTAATTTTCCATCCTTTGACATTGCGCTATTTGCAGTTGTCTACACAATATAATTATCATCTAAAACTGCCTTTATACCCGGTGCGCTTTGCTGCACAAACAAATTCTCCTCAGTTCTAGATCTCGCAAGAAATTTTTTAAATCACAAATTGACGTGTTTTAAAAAATGTAATTGGAAACAAATTCTCGCTGTATTAGATCTATAAATATTCGATAATCAATATTTGCTTTGTATGGGGGTTAATTCTTCACTGATGGCTAGGAGTCTTACATTTTGTCCAGTAAAACAGTTCCTTGGGATCAAATTGGAATCAAATTTGAAATTATAATTATTATTTGCTTTGTATGGGAAATACTCCTTCCCCTGGTTCTAAATAGTTTATGTATTAATTTTTTAACGTAATTCTTACCCCTGATCCTAGTTGTCTTACATTTTGTCCAGTAAAACAGTTAATTGAGATAATCATTGGGATCAAATTGGAATCAAACTTGAAATTATAATTATTATTTGCTTTATATGGGAAATACTCCTTCCCCTGGTTCTAAATAGTTTATGTATTAATTTGTTAGAAGAATTTAACGTAATTCTTTCCTCAATTCAACTAAAAACTCGTAAATTTAAATTGGTATTTTAATTAAATAATTTATCAATATAAAGAATTTTTTTAGAAAAGAAGCCATTTTTACAATTTTTCATCAATATAAAGAATTTACGAAAAATTAACGAAATTTTTCGTTACGATGAGTAAAGGTTTCGTTAGCTGATATATAGCGTACTTTTCTTCAATTTTACATTCATTTTCATTATATTTACTACCTTTTCTTCGTTCTTGGACCAAAAGAGTAATTTATACCAAATTAAATCAAGATATTGCAAAATTAGGACCTGTAGAGTGTTCACATAAAGAACCAGCCGGACAGACAGACTGACAAACGGACGGGCATCGTTAAATAGATTCAGAAAGTGATTCTGAGTTGAACGGTATACTTAAAAGTGGGTTTAATGACATTTTTGCTGTATGTTACAAACATCAACACATATGCATAATACCGCAAATCATCTACGATGGTGTAGGGTATAAATATACAAATATGAAAATAAATTACCGAGAATAAAAAAGAAAGAAAGAATGAAAGAAAGAAAGAATTATATGAAATTTCCTAAATTATGTGTTAATAATTTCAGTTTTTAATGACGCTTGTTTGCTACATTATGAGTTGGTTAAATGTTCATTAGTTCAAAAATTTCAAATTCTTTTCATTTAAATTCTTATTTTCTTATGTTTTTTTTTTTTTTTTTTTTTTGCTTCAAATTTTATATTTTGCCAAAAAAACGTTGGTTGTTGTTGTTGGTTGAACAAAAAAAAAAAATACTTTTTTTGTTATAAAACTAATTAGTCATACGATAATTGCTACAGATTGATAATATTTATTATAGAATATTAAATAAAAAAAATAAATAAAATTAATTAAGAAAAATATTTTAAAAATTTTTTATTTTATTATCTTTTTGTTGTATTTTGTTCAGTTGTTAATGCGGTGAATGTTGGAAATTTAGATAAATTATTTTCATATAATTTTTTAATTATTGTTAATTATTTTTAAAATTATATAAATATATTTCACTTACACTGTGTAACAAAATTGTTGAAAGAGTTGCCTAATAACTATAACACACAGTGTTTCAAATGAAAAATTAAATGGAAATAAATCTGTGTAGATTCCGAATGGAAAATTAATGAAATTTCACATATTGATATTTGATTTTGGACTTTGTGGACCCAACATTGGTCACCTTGGATCTTAAAAATATTTTAAACGATTCAAATTTCTTATATCTAAACCGATTTTAAAGATTTCCGCTACTAAAGACTTAAAAAAAACCTCGATAGATATTTTTGAGATATAGCAAGATGAAATTAGACATATTATATATCAATGTATCGGAAATTATGACTTCTTTTCAGAAATGTCTAAAATTATTGACAATAATAAAATTTATTGTACACATTTTGTGGAAAAATGCCATGAAAGTCGGGAATAGTTTTTTTTCCAATTAATTCAATTTTGATTTTCGAATAAATTTTGTATGGGGGTTAATTCTCCACTGACGGCTAGGAGTCTTACATTTTGTCCAGTTAAACAGTTCCTTGGGATCAAATTGGAATCAAATTTGAAATTATAATTATTATTTCCTTTGTATGGGAAATACTCCTTCCCCTGGTTCTAAATAGTTTATGTATTAATTTTTTAACGTAATTCTTACCCCTGATCCTAGTTGTCTTACATTTTGTCCAGTAAAATAGTTCCTTGAGAAAATCATTGGGATCAAATTGGAATCAAACTTGAAATTATAATTATTATTTCCTTTGTATGGGAAAATACTCCTTCTCCTGGTTTTAATATTATTTTGTTTCTCCCAAACGAAATCCGGTAAATCCCAAAAATCTTTTAAAAATTTCCATAAATGGGATTTTTCAAATTTTTGCTATATTTTTCTAACCGATATCTGGAAGCAAAAATTTCTATTATTAACAATTCTAATACATATCAGTCTTTAAAAGTTCCAACGTTGTGATTTGAGAAATTAAACCAAAAATTAGAGTATTGTGAAAAAATAGGTTGAATTTGAGAAACTCTGGCTCTCTCGAAATTTAAATTTTTGAAACTTCTTTCTATGACTCATAAAGCCAAGAAAGTAACATTTCAGAAAAATATAAATTCCGTATTTTTTTTATAACTTAAAGAGAGTGTAACTATTTATTGGCAAAAAAGTCAATATTTTTTAAAAATTTAAATTAAACGACTTATAACTTTTCTATAAAGATGTTTTGAAAAAAACTTTTTATTTACAAAGTTTTATCATTTAGTTTTTGATAAAATGAAAAATATTTGACAAAAATCGGACAAAATTAGCATAAGAATTTCGCCAAGATCGTTTAAATAGTGATATTTTAAACTTTTGAAGATGTATAACTCTTAAACTGTAAGAGATAGCGAAATTCACTTATATAAAAATCTTTCAAACCGGTTTAGATATAAGAAATCTGGATCATTTTAAATATTTCTATAAACCGAGGTGACCAACTTTGGAATCCTGTGGACCGACCCCCGTTAAGTTCACAAAATCCAAACCCTTAACTTTAACTCGCCTACACTTCTACCATGTGAAATTTAATTAAAATCGGATTCGACGTTCGGAAGTGAGAGATTTCTTCCCATTTCATTTTTCATTTCAGACACTGTGCGACAATTAAATATTCGTTTCGGAACTACAACAATGATACTCGATCAAAATTATTTAACTCAACAGCTTTTTCCTAAACCAAAAGTTTTCCTTTGAAATGAACTCTTAAACGAAAAACAACAACAAACTTGAGTAAATTGTATGTTTTCCGTTTAAAAGGACATTAAATTTGCACGATTATTCACCTTTCAAAAAGTGTAAATAAAAATTGTAAAATTACTTTGTATCAAATAATATATAAAAATCTCTATATAACATCGGTTATACAAGTTAATTATATCTATTTTTTTGTCCATCGTTAGCCGATATTTTTTCCCGCCTTTCTGGTAGCTTGTGCCGTGCCAAAACAACTACTTCAGATTGGAGTGAAGCAAATTTCTGTGAGCGCATTGTTGAACAGTTAAAAAGTGTGATCAAAAGGATAAGCTTTCGAATGTTCGGTACATTTTTCATTTATTGCTCTCTTTAAATTCATGAAATGTCACTGACATAAGCTTCCTGTGATCAACTGGTCCAATTTTATTAACTCATAATATAAAACACACATCAGTTACGGTTTTTGTTGGATTTTCATACTGTAACCATTTTTCATCATAAATATCAATATGCTTTAAAAAAACGCGATAAACCATAATTTCCGACTTTCATAATCGTCCTTCAACTTCTCTCAACTTCATGAACTGACCTTATTTTCTTGCATAGGAATACATCACATTTGTTATATTATGGTTCCCATTCAATTGACCTCTCTTTGCCTTCGATGTCGTAATCATTGTCATACGAATATCGCGCTAAGTTTTTAGAGTCGTTGCAGTAGGATGGCGTCGCCAGCCTTTCTTTGTGAATGCATAATAGAGGATTCGCATTTACTTAAAAGTAAAAATTCTACTTATTATGGAATCCATTGAATATAAAAAGAGTGGAGTAAACTGGTTTTCATATTTCCTATAGATTCGGCTAACAAACATGTAACGAAATACATGAAATGCATTTTGATTTCAATGCTCATTTTCATTACTCTCGATGTTTGGATTTTCCAATCTGTGGAAGAAAAGAAATTAAGCTGGATAAAAATCATGGTTAACATTTAACTCACAATTAATATCCGGCATTATATTTGGATCAATCTATATTTGCGATAAAACTTTTCCATGAGGGTTGTCTTTTTTTATTTATTTGTAGTTCCAATCAGATTTTCCCTTGCAAAGATAGCACTATGCTTTTTCTTATTAAAGCAAAGGTCGGCGGAATTTGACCACCATTGCTGCTTACATTCATCTTAACCTCCCTTTCCAATTGGCTTTCCAATCGTTGTTCAAAGATTGCGATGATATTTGCTTCTCTTTATATTAAGAGATAAACAATAAATTGAGAATACTTCTTCTCCAGAACATGTGTTAATTGGAAGCAATGATTCAAGGGGAAATGGTTGCGAGGGGAAATGTTTAAAACTTCACAACCAGTCAAGATTTTTGATAACTCGAGCACCAATTCCTTAAGAAATCATTCAGGTATAATATGAATAAATTAGATCCTTTCAAACGAGTTTTAGAAACCTGATTTATGGTTTTAATTGTACTTTTTTAAATGCGGCTCTACAGAGTGCCGAAAGTTCCCATTTAGTCATGAAAAATCTTGACAATTTCATAATATTTCCAGATTCATATCCCGAGAGTTGTAAGACCAATCAGATTTTATCAAAATAATTAATTTTTTTTCAGGGGATTTTTCAAGTAGTCACTACCCTGCAGTTTCTAAAGATGTTGGCGCATTTTCACAGTATCGATTGAAGACATTTATATGTGTGTGAAGATAAATTTAAATTTATTTAGCCAAGACATAAACCACATGCTTTAACAGAGCACTGGAAACACATTAACAGAGCACTGTAAACACATTGGCAAAGCATTGCTTTCTCCAGACATACAAAATAAGTACGATTTTGTGATAATTTCTGGGATCGGAAAAATGAAACCATGTGAAATAGTAGCCAATCGGTCATACTAATAAGCCTTATAAGTCGCTTTATCCAAATAATTTTGGAATTTAAGAAAATTAATTTTTTTTGAAATTCTGACCTGGAGAGGATCGGTGGCTATATATGGACTTAGGTAAATGGCTGGTATATGAGACTATGTGGAAGTGGTGGACAATTGGTGAAACTATAATACCCTATAAACCGCTTTTCCCAAATAATCTTGGAATTTAAAAAAATTAATTTTTTTGAAGTTCTGACCTGGAGAGGATCGGTGGCCAAAAATGATTGTGATCATCGTACTTATTTTGTATGTCTGGAGAAAGAAATGCTCTGTCAATGTGTTTACAGTGATCTGTTTATGTGTTTCCAGAGCTCTGTTAAAGCATGTGGTTTATGTCTTGGCTAAATAAATTTAAATTTATCTTCACACACATGTCATTTATTCTCTTCAGGAAAAAATTATTACATTGTGGATCCAATTGATCGATCTTCACAGGTTCGTATTTAGACAAGAATAATTTATCAGCGTCTTGGGACTACTTTGGTAATCTTCCCAGACTTGTTTTTCGCCACGAAGGCTGTGAGACCCATTAAAATTCTTTAAAAATCATACATTTTTCGTGTGATTAATAAAGATTAATTATGATGACTTTTTTATATGTCTTTTTAATGCACAGAGATTTTCGGGAATTGATGACTTTCCAAGATTCGTATTTAAGGATCAAGTGTTCTGAATTGCAAGTTTTTCTATTCTTCTCTTATTTATTCCCTTAAAAAGTCATTGCAATCTCTATTTATTTTCACGATTAAAAATTCACCAATTTTTTATGTTTAAAATAATTTGATTTTATAATTTGTTTCCAATTTCCTTCAACCTCAAACACTTTATCTCAAATTACCCCATTTCACACCCAAAATGCTAATTATTCTCTAAAATAAATGATCAAATAATTAATATTACTAAAATGTCCTACACTCACACACAAAAAAGAGGTCAATGTACAGAATTAAATAAAAAAACCCTTAAATGAAATTTCTATACGATTTAAAATCACCTAAATATTTCTGGTGATTTAATTAGAATTTGACACTTGAAACTCACACTCCACAGTTCATCCTCCAGAAAACACAACAAACAATAAAGGCGGTACATTTTTAGAAAACATTTAAATTTAAAATCGAAAACAAGAGAGTTATCGTCATTATTTCTCTAAACACTGCCACAAATTACGCAAATACAGATGTTTCCCAAAAAAAAAAAAAAATAACAACAAATTCAAAGTGAAACCAAAAAGATACAACATTTCCCAGTTTTTTTAACGAAATGATCAGTAAAGAAATAAAACGATCATTCTTTTTTTTTTTTTTTTGTTGTTGTGCTTTATTTTTGAGTACCACTCGACACTCCAGATTGCTCTTTTAAAAAGTGAACATAATTAATGTTAAAAACTTCATCATTTTTCTCAGAGTTTTCAATTCACGAAGGGATGTATGTATGTTGTTGTTCTTCTTTACTCTCGTCATCTACACGAGTCACGTGATTTATTTGATTTTGGTGACAAACACTTGAAATGGTGATGATTTATAATGAAGATACATGCAGGAGTATTAATTATTTTCAAAACAGAATTTTTGACACGGTTTTGCTACATTTCAAAAAAAAAAAAAAATAATAAAAGATCTCAAATGTTTATTTCAAAATCAAAATTATGAATAAATTTTCGGGTGTTTAAGGTTTTTCTTCGGGATGTTTTTTTTCTTATTAAGAAAATATTAAATGAGAGTAAAATTTCAATTTTTTTTAGGGAATTTATTCAAATAAATCAATTAATTTTTAGTTCAGTTTTAGTTCAGTTCTAATTCTGTTCTAGTTCAGTTGAATTTTCAGAGAGCCTATTCTGTAGTAAAACACTGTCGTTTATTGTGACAATGAACTAAGTACTACCCGTTTTTGTGGTCAAACATTGATCATTTTCCAATTTCGATTCCCAATTAAATTCTTTTAAGATCTCAAAAACATTTAACTCCTTTCCAAAATCTTCTAAAAATTCCTTATAAAGAAATTACACTTTACCCCAAATCAGGATGAGCATTAAGAAACCACCTCCTCTTTCTTTAGAATTATAATTATTAATATTAAATCTTGTTGATATAAAAAATAAAATAATTTCCATCCTCCAAAAATTCTGCTCGTCGTAGTAAATTTAAGTATATGACTAAACATGAATGTTTCCATTCATGTTCAGAAGATGTCTTCATTTCTCAGAAATCAAAAACAGACATATTTTTTTACGCACCACGATCACCGTATTGTGGCTGCCAGACGGAAGGAAAACGATGAACCAACGAAAGATCTTATACTTTGCCATTCAAGAAGAAGAAAAAAAAAAGAAAAATGTTGCGTTATATGAAATTATGAATAATGATGTTGCTACAACATGATCATAAATTACAACCAATTATCAAATTAGATATTTAAGAAACCAACAAAAATAAAACTAAGAATTTTCTCATACAAAACAAGAAAGAAAGAAGAAAGAAAAACGGAACAAATAAATTGAAACATAAAAATTTAATTATGGAAATTTGTGTTTCAAATGAAATTCAAGTCTTAATGATTAAATTTGTTTAAATTTAATACAAAACACTTGAGATTTTGCTTTATTTTTCAATAATAATTATTGATCTTCAGTTATCGATCACTTGATTTGGTAGTTTACTGATCGTGTTTCTTCTTGTTTATTTTAATGAAATTTATATCATTAAATCAGGACGACTAACTAACTGTATGTCTACAATAATTGAAATAATTTAATATTCATTTGACAATTTTAAACAAAACAACTTTGCAGAACTTTCTTGGAAATTAATTAAAAACATATGCTCATCACTTTCAGCCATAAATCTGCCAACACCAATTATCACTTGTAATCTGTCCGTAAAAGTGTTTGATATCAAATTGCCAATGTCATATAAAAAATACACTGAGAGAATTAAACAGAAATGAAAATCTAATCGACCTGAAAAACTATGGTACAGCTGCAGGATTTTTTAGATCTTAAGAAGTTAAAGGTCTCCTAGGAATATTAATTCTTAGATTCTTCATTAACGTACCTGTTTTTGGTATAGTTCCCAGGCAGCTGTACATCTCACTTGATTCTTATTTATTTAAAAATAATAATACAACGATCATGAAGCGTAGATGAAGTATTTGATTTTTTTGAAGTCAATATTAATATCAATTGCATTCCTCAAAACGTAGAGAAAGTCTTACCGATTCTGATTGCATAGTGTTTCGTGTATGAAGATGATATTTTTAAAATCTATAAAGATCTAATAATGCATTAAGAAATAAAGCGTTTCTTCTGATGTCAATATATTATAATATCAGCCAGATAATAGCATATTTGCCAAAAAAGCTTCTTGTGGATTAAAACAAAAATCTTTATAGATTTCTCGAGATATCATTTTCGTACACGAATCGCAATAAACTTTGAATACTTTAAGGATGAATACTGCTTTAAAAATTCATCAGCTTTAAGACGCAAGTGATCGTACAAACGTTACTGTACAGCTGCCTGTTAACTTTACCAAAAATAGATACGTTAATGTATAATCTGATTAATATATCAGATCAATCAGATCTATATAATTTTGGCTTCCTAAAACGAAGTGAGAGACGTACTGATATTCTCTCCATTTTTGGAACATCTGCAATCGTTAAAAAACTGTTTAATCGGCTTGATTGGCCAGTTAATCGGAATTCTTAAATTGAATGAAGCAGAGTGTAAAAGCGATAAAGCTTCATCATGTCATATCGATGATGAACCTGTTATAGATACTAAGAAACTATTTGCAAAATCGGGCTTTATTATTCCCTCATATGGACCACTATTTTATCTTCGCACAGTGCAATGGAGATTAAGATTAAATCTAAAGCCTTTCACATCGGACTTTTTCAATCTTATAGATTATCACAGGTCCTTGAATTAAAAATTATTAAAAAGTCTTATTATGGATTCGTGTTCTACTTGCTAAAGTAGAGAAATTAAGAAAGGGGAGTGGAACCAACACTCAGATTTGACTGGATACTTAAATCTGGAATTCAGGACTTTTCGACGAAGCAACAAGGGAACTTTGGGCATGCATTAGAATCCGATTAGACGTCGTAAGTCAGATCTATAAAATCGAAGTTAACGATGCCAAAGTACAAGGCAAATTTAGGTTTTTTAAGCGGGAAATCCATTTTAAACTTTACGAATTCTCATAGATCTGACGAAAACCTTGGAATATTGCTGTCAAATGAAGACTAAACCGGCATCAATTGAGTTTTCACTACTTTATACCGATTAGCACATGATAGTGAAAATCATTTTGCATTCTCATGAAACCTTTGGTAGGCTTCGAAAATGCTTCGCATTTTCTACAAGTTTTCGATCCAAATAATTTTTAATTTTTTTCACCGTGTAATTTACATCAAGTACTAATAATTCATTCCGTTAAAAGCAAGAACATCGTAAGGGTTGGCTGGTATTTTTTCTGATGTGGTGAAGACCCCAATAACACCAATAAAATGTAAATGAGGGGCGAAAACAGTCTTTTAAGTTCTTTAGTTTTCTTTTATTACTCGACAAAATATTTTATAGAGAATGTAGCATGAAATACATCGCTTTATTTAAATTGTTTGTCTACATTTCATGAAAAAAAGAGATTTTTCGGGCGTAAAGGAACACCAATTAGCACGCTAAATACGCAACAAAAATTATCGTCTACTAGTTAATAGAGGGGCGGGGGGGAGCACTTAGACGTCTTTAGTAGATATGTAGAAGAAAGGGATCTGACTTATTTTTTCTCCTCATAATAAACAAAAATGTGTGAAACGGCTGTGATAAACGATTGTGTCTCATCTCTAGTAATTTACCGCTTTCCGAATTCTTCTTATTTTGATCAATTCAATCTGCAAGTGTTGAGATTCATTTTGTTTTTGCTTGTGTCTGCATTGATCGACAGAGATTTTCACTTGAATTTGTTTTCATTAAGTGTAAATAAACGACGGATTTACATTTGCCACAACAGTCATTATCTGTGATGTCAAATAACAGGCAATTTGAGTAATTGCTTTAAATTAATTACCAAATAGTTCAGAGTTTACATTATTTGCTAATTTTGGATTTAATTATGGTATTTTGTTTAATTAAATAAACACTAATTGCAATGCAATCGGATTGTTTTGTTTTACGAATGGAGGATGTTGATTGGGGGCTGAGGTAGTGAATTCAATGTCGACAAGGGAAAACTTAGAGAAGGAAAATTTTGTGATTCACTCTTCACTAAAGACTAATATCGTTCATTGATTTCTAATGCAGCTAATTTAATACCCCACTAACTTTTATTACCAATATTTCATTTATGTTAATAGTTCTCGAAAGTCCTCTTTCGGATTCTGTTTGAGTTCTAGTTCACTTCTAGATCAGTTAAGGTTGTAGTACTTTTTGTATCTCTGGTTTAGATTCTAGTTCAAGATCTATTTCAGGTTTTTGTTAAGACTTTGTTTTAGATTCTAGTTTAAATATTAGTCCAGAACTAATTACAGTAATGCATCAATGCATGTTGCGTCATATCCTGTTAATTGCGTTTGGTAAAAATTTAATTCCAAAAACGGAACATCTGCTATCGTTAAAGGATCTTGTAATTTAAATAGAGATCGCAAAACTAAGATTAAGTAACTTTTTTGGTTTAGTTCTAGTTCATTTCTAGTTCAGTTCTAGTTCAGTTCTATTCCAGTTCTAGATCAGTTCTGGTTCAGTTCTAGTTCATTTCTTGTTCAGTTCTAGTTCAGTTCTAGTTCAGTTCTACTTTAGTTCTAGTTCATTTCTTGTTCAGTTTAATTTCCTCTCTATTTCCGCTCTAGATCCCAAATTATTACGCAGTTAAAATAAATATTTTTTATGTTTTTAAAAAAATGTTTTTTTATTATTTTTTAATCAAATTAATTTTGTAAAATAAACAAATTAAATTATTTTAATCTCTAAAATATGAACTGATTAGAATGATAAGCATTTTTTTATTTTATAAAAATCTCATATTTTTTTATTGAATTTATGTAGTTTTTTTAAACTAAAACACCTTAATTTCTAGTTTAGTTCATATTAAAATGACATCTGTTTTTAGTTTTTCTGTCTTAAATTTTATTATTTAATATTTTTACCAAACAGACATTAAGAACATAAACTCAGAAATCTAATAACATAATCGTTTTACAACACCAATGTGACATTAAGTGGAAACAAAAATTATGATTAATGTCAACTAAAATATGAAACTACATGCAACAGAAATACAGACAGAGGGACGGACAGACAAAACACACATAACAAAATATTTAAATGATATAAAGATCTTAAAAAAAAATATTTCGGAAAAAGTGTGCTAAAGGAGAGGAAAGTGAAAAAGATTTCTAATAGTAAAAAGGATGCCAGATGAATTGAATTATAAATCTCTTCTTCAAAAAAATCTTTTCATTTTTTCGGAAAATTTTTGAAGGGAAAATGTTCGATCAATTATTGTTTAGAGAAAATGTTCGATAAATTTTCTATTAAGAGAAAATTTTCGATAAATTTTATATTAAGAGAAAATTTTCGATAAATTTTGTATTTAGAGAAAATTTTCGATAAATTTTAAATTTAGAGAAAATTTTCGATAAATTTTTTATTTAGAGAAAATGTTCGATAAATTTTTTATTTAGAGAAAATGTTCGATAAATCTGTTATTTAAAGAAAATTTTCGATAATTTTTTTTATTTACAGAAAATTTTCGATAAATTTTTTATTTACAGAAAATTTTCGATAAATTTTTTATTTACAGAAATTTTCGATAAATTTTTTATTTACAGAAAATTTTCGATAAATTTTTTATTTACAGAAAATTTTCGATAAATTTTTTATTTACAGAAAATTTTCGATATATTTTCTATTTAGGGAAAATTTTTCGATAAATTTTTTATTTACAGAAATTTTTCGATAAAGTTTTTATTTACAGAAAATTTTCGATAAATTTTTTATTTACGGAAAATTTTCGATAAATTTTCTATTTAGAGAAAATTTTCGATAAATTTATATTTAGAGAAAATGTTCGATAAATCTGTTATTTAAAGAAAATTTTCGAGAATTTTTTATTTACAGAAAATTTTCGATAAATTTTTTATTTACAGAAAATTTTCGATAAATTTTTATTTACAGAAAATTTTCGATAAATTTTTTATTGAGAGAAATTTTTCGATAAATTTTTTATTTAGAGAAAATTTTCGATAAATTTTTTATTTACAGAAAATTTTCGAAAAATTTTTTATTGAGAGAAATTTTTCGATAAATTTTTTATTTAGAGAAAATTTTTCGATAAATTTTTTATTTACAGAAAATTTTCGAAAAATTTTTTATTTACGGAAAATTTTCGATGAATTTTTTTTACAAATTTTTCCATGAATTTTCTTTTTAGAGAAAATTTTTGATGAATTTTCTTTTTAGAGAAAATTTTTGATGAATTTTCTTTTTAGAGAAAATTTTTTAAGAATATTCGTTCTAGAGAAAATTTTCGAGGAATTTTCTTTTAGAGAAATTTTCGAGGAATTTTCTTTTAGAGAAAATTTCGAGGAATTTTCTTTTTAGAGAAAATTTTCGAGGAATTTTCTTTTTAGAGAAAATTTTCGAGGAATTTTCTTTTTGAGAAAATTTTCGAGGAATTTTCTTTTTAGAGAAAATTTTCGAGGAATTTTCTTTTTAGTGAAAATTTTCGAGAAATTTTCTTTTTAGTGAAAATTTTCGAGAAATTTTCTTTTTATAGAAAATTTTCGATGAATTTTCATTTTGGAGAAAATTGTAAAGTAATTTTCTTTCTAGAGAAAATTTTCGATGAATTTTATTTTTAGAGAAAATTTTTGATGAATTTTCTTTTTAGAGAAAATTTTTTAAGAATATTCGTTCTAGAGAAAATTTTCGAGGAATTTTCTTTTTAGAGAAAATTTTCGAGGAATTTTCTTTTTAGAGAAATTTTCGAGGAATTTTCTTTTTAGAGAAAATTTTCGAGGAATTTTCTTTTTAGAGAAAATTTTCGAGGAATTTTCTTTTTAGAGAAATTTCGAGGAATTTTCTTTTTAGAGAAAATTTTCGAGGAATTTTCTTTTTAGAGAAAATTTTCGAGGAATTTTCTTTTTAGTGAAAATTTTCGAGAAAATTTTCTTTTTAGTGAAAATTTTCGAGAAATTTTCTTTTTATAGAAAATTTTCGATGAATTTTCATTTTGGAGAAAATTGTAAAGTAATTTTCTTTCTAGAGAAATTTTCGATGAATTTTATTTTTATAGAAAATTTTCGAGGAATTTTCTTTTAAGAGAAAATTATAGAGGAATTTTCTTTTTATAGAACAATCTGGCATCCATCTCTATAACTTTAAAAAATTTAAATATGTTTATTTATTTATTTTTCTTGAATCATCTTGTTGTTTTTTTTAATAGAAGACCTTTTGAAATTCCATCATAATAGCGCCGCCTTACATCCTCTCTAACACACAAATTACACGAGGAACTCAAACTCATTAAGTGTTTAGTTCTTGTTGTTGTAAGTGTAAGATTGCGTGGTTGCATAAATGCAACATTTCATGTAATATATTTATTATTGTTGTTTGTTGTTGTTGCACAAACATTAAAGTGTGACTGTGAGGAGTGTGATTAATGCGGTGTAGAAAATCATAAATTAATTTGTGGCAAACAGCCACTCGATTTTATTTCAAAAAATTTTTTCCACAAAATTTCAAGAAAAAAAAAAATAATAATAAAAATTTTATAAAAATATAATTTTCATAAAAATTATACTCGAATTACTTAATTAATCAAATCATAAATATTTTATACATAAATCTCTTTTGTATCTAATTATTACAGTCTAATCATTATCTGGTGTCTATGCTACACCCTCCTTTTTTATCTTTTCTTCCTTCCTTTCTGGTGTAGCACTTTGTAGCATCATTAGTAAGTTGCAGCAACGCATTGCTGGATGATGTTGTAAGTGTAAATAGTTTTCTAAAATCTTTAAACAATTTAGGTGTCATTTAATGTCATCATTTATAATAATTAGCTTTTCTAAATGTTGGCGCCATTTAGTTCTGGTATGTGAGGAAGTGGGTTCATTTAGATTTTTTAGAAGAATTTTTATTCTTCGTAATGAAATATTTTTTTTTTTTTTTTTTTTTTTTTTTAATTTTGAGAATTTTTTTGGAATTATTATGAAGGTATTTTCAATTGACGACAGAGTGTCGCGCCATTATCCTTAATTATGATCCTTTTACATTTTTTAAATACTTATTTTAAAGATATAACATTTATAACCTACACCATCGTAGGTGGTTGGGGTATTATGCGTTATAGCCAATGTTTGTAACATACATATACTGTTCGATTCAGAATCACTTTCTGCATAAATTTAACGGTCTACATGTCGTTTTTAACACTCTACATGTCGTAATTTTTGAGATATCTGGATAAAGTTTGGCACGTATTTTGGACCAAGGGCAAGGCCTTTTGAAACTGTCCCTGTTCGGTCCAATATTTCTGGTACCTCGCATACAAATATCCTCCCGGAATAATAGAAATCCTAAGTATAAAGGGATTTTAACGAAACTTGCAGATGTAAGTTTTATGATGTTCTAAACCGATGTGTCAAACAAATCAGAAATTGTTTTTTTGATAAACCAAAATTTAAGGAAAAAATTATCAAAAATTTTCATTGCAAATTTGCTCTACAAAGAAAATGTATTGAAAATTTTTCCTCAATAGAAAATTTATCAAAATCGTTCTCTAAGTTGAAAAATTTTTCTCTAAAAAGAAAATTTTTCGAAATTTTTCTTTAAAAAGAAAATTTATTGACATTTTTCTCTAAAAAGAAAATTTATCGAAATTTTTCTCTAAAAAGAAAACTTATTGAAATTTTTCTCTAAAAAGAAAATTTATCGAAATTTTTCTCTAAAAAGAAAATTTATCGAAATTTTTCTCTAAAAAGAAAATTTATTGAAATTTTCTCTAAAAGGAAAATTTATTGAAATTTTTCTCTAAAAAGAAAATTTATCGAAATTTTTCTCTAAAAAGAAAATTATCGAAATTTTTCTCTAAAAAAAATTATTGAATTTTTCTCTAAAAAGAAAATTTATAAAATTTTTCTTTAAAAAGAAAATTTATTGAAATTTTTCTCCAAAAAGAAAATTTATCGAAATTTTTCTCTAAAAAGAAAATTTATCGAAATTTTTCTCTAAAAAGAAAATTTATCGAAATTTTTCTCTAAAAAGAAAATTTTTCGAAATTTTTCTGTAAAAAGACTATTTATTGAAATTTTTCTCTAAAAAGAAAATTTATTGAAATTTTTCTCTAAAAAGAAAATTTATTGAAATTTTTCTTAAAAAAATTAATTAATCGTAATTTTTCTTTAAAAAGAAAATTTATCGAATTTTTTATAAAAGAAATTACTGAAATCTTTCTCTAATAAGAGAATTTATAGAAATTTTTCTCTAGAGAGAACTTATCGAAATTTTTCTTTAGAAATGGTATTGATCGAGAATTTTTATAAAAAGAGACTTCATCGAAAAAATTGTATAAAAATTATGGAAATTTTTATATAAAAAAAGATATTGTATCGATTTTATTTTAAAAAGAGAATTTATCGGACATTTTTTATAGAAAGAAAATTTATCTAAAATTTTCTGTTATTAAAAAAGTATTGGAATTTTTATTTATATATAAATTGAAAATAAACGATTTTTACTGCACAGAATGATTCGGCATAAATAAAATATTTCAATAATTTCTTACAAAACACACTGTTTGTTTAGCGCCCTCTTGTGTTAAGTAGCAAAATACCGATAGTTGATCTTACAAACACAGTTGCAGAAGTTAACAAACCGTGTTGCCAGAATATTATTATCAATAAATCTCCAACGAACTTATCCCGGGTATTTAAAAATGTAATTTTATTTAAGTCTTTTTAATACATAAATAATGTAAGATTTTTGTAAAAATAATTATAATCGAAAATTTGGAGAAAGGAGATAATTAGAAGTGATCATGCAAATCATTCTGTATTATAGTCTTTCAAAAAATAAATAACGTGTGAATAATTCTTCAAGAACTCTTTCTGAAAATAATACTACAAAATTTTTCAAAATTTTTAAATTAATTTAAAAATATCGATTAATAGTTTCTTCGATTTTTTTCAAATATCTATATTTAAATGAATGAACTCTTTCCCAAATACAATATGAAAATCTTCATTTCCCCTGCAAATCCCTTACCACTGGCATCCCTATTCGTAGCATCTGTTTAGAGATTTTAAATTAAAAAAAAATTAAAAAGAGCAAAATATGTGATCATTGATCATATGCTTGCACAAAACACACAAACATATAGTTTTCTATATAAAATAGAGAAACATCTATATTGGGTAAGGTCAGGGCAAAAGATAGAAATGTTTAATTTTTATAGTTTTTTTTTTTGTTTTTGTTTTTGTTTTAACTCGACAACAATAGCAAATGATTAGGTGACAGAGTCGACGAATAAGTGAGTGTGTAAATGAGTGCGCCAGTGAGTGCATCATCATCCTCATTGTTGTCAATGGTTAAACATTGAAAATTGTTTATTTATAAACAATTAAGAGAGAGAGGGAGAGAAGGAGAGAGACAGTGTAAGTTTAATTAATTAAAAATAAAATAATAAAAAAGAAAACTTGTATTTTTTTCTTCATATAAAAATGAAAAATTATGTTAGTGAATTGAAATTAATTAAAACAAATGACTAATTTAAGATTTATAACTAAAAATAGTTTTAGTTTATTTTTTTATGTAACTGTAAATTTTTAATAAAAAAAGTTTGTTTTATTAAAAAAAAATGTAAATCATTTTGAAAAACTTCCATGATCGGATTGTCAGCAAATGACCCTTTAAAAGCGTTAGAAAAGATCAATTAAGAAACGATCACTGATCAGTTTTATGGGAAAAAATAATCATATTATGCAATATATCGAATTAACTCGGAAATTATTGTTATACCTTATTTTCACTCTCAAAACCTGAGATTTAAAAATTGCAATTCAAAAATTAATATCTTTGCTTCTTTTAGCAAACATTAAATGATGGTTATAATTCTCATTTAGTTTATATAAATTTTGGAATAAGTTTTGAAAGTTTGTCCAACAAAATTGATTTAAGATTTATATGAACTTGAATTAGTCACTGCATCTCTAAGACTCCGACCTGTTCAGAATATTAATGGGTGTGTCTTGCACCTTCGTTAGGGCAGTGGAATGTTGTCAACATCGAATTTTCACAGTGGTTCCAACACGACTTTTTTACTATTTCTGTAACTTTTAAACCATTGGATATGTCTTAATAAAATTTAATAATGGTAATAGATGATATGATCTTCTATATGGTTTAGAGTTTTCCAGCTTGTCAGAAGGTTAATAATGGGTGGCCTTCCAAATTAAAACCATTAGGGTATGATTAGAGATTTTAAAAAGCGGTTTGTTTGTAAATAATTATGTAGCTTTTTACCCGATGGAATTATATTAATAAAATTTAACATTTTTCAAGCCCTCTTCGAGTTGATTCGAAGTCCAACATGGCAAAGTGGAAGTTAGGGGCCTTTCAATTTATGACATAAACAAGAGATAGTCCTTACATGTGAAGGTTATCTCTTTACAGTTTCAGAGACATTGAGGTTTCAAAAACATTTTAACTCATTTTTATCATTATTTTCTTCGTAGTTTCGATTGTAAGTTCAATATTGACTCTAAATTTTTAAAATATTACACCCATAGAATTAAAAATATATGAATCCGTTAAAATTCAGTTTAAAAAGGTGGTAAAATTAAATTACTGACAAAATAATAATAAAAATAATAAGAATAATAATAATAATAATAATTATTATTATTATTATTATTATTATTATTATTATTATTATTATTATAACAATAATAATAACAATAATAATAATAATAATAATAATAATAATAATAATAATAATAATAATAATAAAAATAATAATAATAATAATAATAATAATAATAATAATAATTATTATTATTATTATAACAATAATAATAATAATAATAAAAATAATAATAATAATAATTATTATTATTATTATTTTTATTATTGTTATAATAACAATAACAATAATAATTATAATAATTATTATTATTATTTCTGTTCTAACAATAAATTAAATTAAAATTAAGTCCGTATGAGAATGGGTCTAAGACCCATCCACAATTCCTATCAAAATGTCAATTAAAAAAAATAATAATTCTTTCGTTAAGTTTTCAAATCGCCTTTAAATTATATTAATTTTATAGCTTCATATACAAGAAAATGCTTAAGAAGTATTTAATGCCAGATAAGCTTTGTATCAATTTCCATATAGAAAAGTGGCAATTTCTTTAATTCCCTGATAAAAAAATATCCTTTAACCAAATATGAAAAACATGCATTTATTTCCGTACTTTTCTATATTTTTTTAATATTAAGAGCGTAATATTCAGTTTAGACCGTCTATATAATATCCGAGATTATGATCCAGAAATGTAAAATTATGGACAGACCCTTGTAAGATTTGATTGTTTGTATAAATCGCACTTTCTTAAAATATAACCACAATATTCACATTAATGGGAGATTTACCCCATTTGGTGTGATCTTCGGAATTGGGTTATCTGAAATTATGGATCAAACGTTTCAAAATTTTGAACAATTTTTTTTTCTAAAGTTTTTTATGTAAAACTTAAACATACTAAATACGAGGGTATATTAACATTGTCATTCCATTTATAACGCCAATAATGAATCATCTAAGACTCCATATATGATGTATAAAATTTTTAGTCAAATCAAATTCTGAGTTGATGATCTGTTTATATTTTGAGAGAACTAGATGAAATGTGGAGAAGTTTTTATTCTAATAAGTTTCCTATTTAAAACCGCCACAATCGGTTCAGTACAAAAAATAGCTATAGACCGATATCTGAGACAACCTCCTTAAAAAAATATGTTTATAGTGGAAATACGAAACATTTTATATCGCATATTTGCACCAAATTTGGCACATTAAAAATGCTATGACAATTGATTATTGTAGACTACAAAGTTTACGAATAGGGCTCGGGGAAAACATTTCATATCTCATATCTTTGAAACTTATAAAGTTGATTTCATTAAATTACACGTTGATAAAATCTTAATAATTTAATATTAAAGAGTAAACTAATTTTTGGTAGGACTCGGGGGAGTAGTAGTCCCTTACAAGCGAAGGGAGAGATTTTATAAAATTAGGCACATAGATGAAGCCTTTACAAGGATATAATATAATATAAACCGAATTGAAATAGGACACAGGGGAGTGATATCCCCCTTTTTAACAATATTTTTAATATCGTATATCTCTAAAACTACTACGGGAATTTGAAGAATGGATAAAGTAATAATAGTAAAATATTTTGAGATGGGTCACGGGGGAGTGGTAGTCACTTCCAAGGGGAATTTTCAATAAGTTTTAACAATTATTTCTATACTGATTGTGGTGGAGGATGCTAACGATTCGGAATAGCCGAATTTAGCATTCTTGCTTGTTATTACTAAACAATTATTTTATTTTGTTATAATAAACAATTTTTTTAGTTAATTAACTTTTATCATGACTTGCAAACATTATTTATTTCGACTTTTTTCATTAATGAAGCAAATTGCAAGTACTCAAATTCATTCATTGCGATGTGATATTAATTCTCTAATACAAAACTTATGCGGAAACTTAATCCGGTTAATAAATATTATTATTATTTTTTCAATTGAAATTTTTATAAATTTATTAATAAAAAAATACGATTTTTTTTTTTTTTTGAATTAATCACAATTTTAAGGTTACGCACTTTATAAAATGTGTGATGAATTTGCAATTTTATTATTATTATTATTTTGCGATATTTTTTATTTTTATTAAAAATTTAAGGAGTGAGATCGAAAAGTGTTTTTCTTTGAACCCAAGTATTCCTTTTTTTGATGAAGTCATCAAGGCTGTCGCTGTGTTGACAATCTTTGGTCGAGTGTGACACAGATCGTTCCGGAACAGAGATCCGTGGGAATGAATTACCTTTGTACATGACGTCACTTATTATGTTTAATGCCAAACATATTGGTGATCTGATTAAAATAATTGGCAACTTGGTCCTACAAAAAGTTCCCAAGGCATTCAAAGGTCTGCCGCCACAAAATGTTTCCAATGTTATTAACCTTTTCCGGAAAACATTGTCCGTTTATAGAAAACCTAGTTCAGGTAGAAGTAATGCTCCACATGATGTTTCTTTTTTTCAAAAGAACGCCCAGCTCAGTGATCGGACTATTTGGTGCGATAAACTGAGGCTAATTTAGGTTTAAAACATACAAGGCTCTAAATGTTCCTAAAAGAAACGCTGCTAAAAACAGAGCAAAGAAACTTAAATCCAGTTTTCTATAGAAATATGATGCTCGAGGAAATTTTGAAGAAAAATTTAAGGCCTCAAAGCAGTTAAATTTCCGAAAAAAGGTTCTTGGTATGAAAAGCAATATGCAATTGCGACAAAAGAAACCAATCTGAGCTCCATAAATACCGAAATTTACAGAAAAGATTGATTTCATTCTTAAAGGTTTCACTTATTTTTGGACCGAATTGGCATCCTGTCACTATGATAAATAAGCTCTTGAGTGATACAAGATTATTGTATCGTCCAAACGGCCCAAAGCTAAGGCCAGTGGAGAGATATTGGACTCTTGTTGAAAGGGAAATGAAGAGAAAGGTGTCCAAAAGTGTGGTAAATTTTAAACGGAAATGAACCATCTGTTCGATCTAAGTTAGGAAAAGCAATATAAAATCGTTAATGGATTGGTTTCCGGAAAAGGTTCAAAATAATTATAATAATAAATGTTATTATGGTTGTAATTATTTTTTTTTTTGTTAATTGCAATAAAATTTTATAAAATATGTATGTTAAGAATTTTTCGATCTCACTCCTTGTATTGATAAATTTAAAAATTAATACAAAATTTAACATCTCTTTAGAACATTTACAAAACAAATAATATTTTTTTTAACACGCAAATTTTTATTATTTTGAAATTTCTACAACTTAAATCCATAAATAAAATGCCGGAAGTGGAAATGAAAAATAACTGTTTTCTATATTTAAATTCAATGAAAAACTATTGCAGTGCAGAGCAAAAGTATTCTTACTAAATTAAATTAATTATTATATATTTTAACAGAATTTTCAATAATTTTTTCTAAATTTATTTTTTTCTACAATTTTTAAAATTCCCGTCACACTTTTTCTTTAATTGTCGAAATTTTTGTTCAAATGATTTAAAATTATGACAATGAGAAATTAATAAATCAACTAAATATCCATAAAAATGTTCAATATTTTATTCGATTTAAATATATAAATTGATTAATTAATTATATTGTTGCACTTTATTTAATGTTGAATATTTAAAATCAATCACATTTTATTTGTTCAAATAAACATGACAAAAATAAAATGACTCGCGGAGAAATGTATTAATGCGAATTTTAACGAGATTAGAAATCTTCCAAAAGTCATTTTCTCTAAGAAAAAAAAAAAAAAACATCTCCGAAATAGAGAACGTTTCTCTAAGAAAAATATTTCCAAAATAGAGAATTTTCTATATCTCCGAAACAAAATTTTTTTCTAAGAAAAATGTCTCTGAAACAAAAAAATTTTATATGTGAAAAATGTCTATAAAACATTAATATTTTCTTTAAGTCAAATATCTCAAATAAGGAAAACTTTTAACTAAAAAAAATCTCTAAAGCAGAAAAATTTTCTCTAAGAAAAATTTCTTAGATTCAGGGAGTTTTCTCATTAATCTGAAAATGAGAATTTCTTAAAAAAAAAAAACTATTTCTGAAACAGATATTTTTTTTTGATATGAAAAATTGCTTCTGTAACAGAAAATTTTTCTGTAAGGAAAGTATCTCTTTGACAGAGAATCTCTTCTATAGAAAAATTCTGAGAGTCTATTTTTTGATTTTTCTATGGAAATCTGAAATTTCTATGGAGAAATTTTTTTCAGAAAAATTATTTTAGATTAAAAAAATCTCTGCAGATTTTTTCTATAGTAAAATTCTCATAATCTGAGTTTGGATTTTTCTATAGAAAAATATCCAAAATCTGAGGTAAATTCTCTATAAAAAAATTTCTCAGATTTTGAGCTTATTTTTCTATAAAAAATTTCTCAGAATCTGAGCTCAATTTTCTATAGAAAATTTCTCAGATTCTGAGCTCAATTTTCTATAGAAAATTTCTCAGATTCTGAGCTCAATTTTCTATAGAAAATTTCTCCGAATCTGAGCTCAATTTTCTATTAAAAATTTCTCCGAATCTGAGCTCAATTTTCTATAGAAAATTTCTCCGAATCTGAGCTCAATTTTCTATAGAAAATTTCTCCGAATCTGAGCTCAATTTTCTATAGAAAATTTCTCCGAATCTGAGCTCAATTTTCTATAGAAAATTTCTCCGAATCTGAGCTCAATTTTCTATAGAAAATTTCTCCGAATCTGAGCTCAATTTTCTATAGAAAATTTCTCCGAATCTGAGCTCAATTTTCTATAGAAAATTTCTCCGAATCTGAGCTCAATTTTCTATAGAAAATTTCTCCGAATCTGAGCTCAATTTTCTATAGAAAATTTCTCCGAATCTGAGCTCAATTTTCTATAGAAAATTTCTCCGAATCTGAGCTCAATTTTCTATAGAAAATTTCTCCGAATCTGAGCTCAATTTTCTATAGAAAATTTCTCCGAATCTGAGCTCAATTTTCTATAGAAAATTTCTCCGAATCTGAGCTCAATTTTCTATAGAAAATTTCTCCGAATCTGAGCTCAATTTTCTATAGAAAATTTCTCCGAATCTGAGCTCAATTTTCTATAGAAAATTTCTCCGAATCTGAGCTCAATTTTCTATAGAAAATTTCTCCGAATCTGAGCTCAATTTTCTATAGAAAATTTCTCCGAATCTGAGCTCAATTTTCTATAGAAAATTTCTCCGAATCTGAGCTCAATTTTCTATAGAAAATTTCTCCGAATCTGAGCTCAATTTTCTATAGAAAATTTCTCCGAATCTGAGCTCAATTTTCTATAGAAAATTTCTCAGAATCTGAGCTCAATTTTCTATAGAAAATTTCTCAGAATCTGAGCTCAATTTTCTATAGAAAATTTCTATAGAAAATTTCTCAGAATCTGAGCTCAATTTTCTATAGAAAATTTCTATAGAAAATTTCTCAGAATCTGAGCTCAATTTTCTATAGAAAATTTCTATAGAAAATTTCTCAGAATCTGAGGCTAAGTTTTCTAATAGAAAAAGTCTTAAAATCTGTGAGGATGTTTTTAGATTCTAACAGGATTGCTTTTGATAAATTCTAAGTATAGATTTTTGTTCAGATAAATGTGTTTCGAATATTTTTGTTAATATATTTTCCCAAAAGTGAAAGTTGTAATATTGTGCAGTCGAATATCGCTAAAATGTAATTAAAATCTGATATTATTGGTAAAAAGTAAAAAAAAACATTTCAGATAATTTAAAATTTAAAATCATGTTTCTGACTCACATGATTTATTAATTTATTATTTAAATTTTACACTGCAAGAAAAGAATTAATTATACCATGTTTTGTTCTCTTTTTTCAATCTAAGTGAATGAAATATTATTTCAGATATGATGTTCAAGTAAGATGAATATTCTATCAGATTTTTTAAATAAATTTTTTCTTCATATTTTTCTTGTGCTTATAAATTTTATATAATTTTTTCTGAGTGTATTAAATTTCATTGATTGAATTTTTTTAGGAATAATTTGAAAGTTATAAAAATTTTGGCAGCATGGAGAACATTCTGGGAAGTAACAAAAATTTACATTTCCGAAAACATGTTTTTCAATTCATTTTTTTAAATTTTAATTTATTTTTATTTTTTTATTTTTTATTTATTTTTTTTTTTTTGGCAAATTTTCAAAAGGTCATTGACGATTTTGTAAAATTGAAATTTAATAAATTAAAAAAAAGTGTGAGTGATTTAAATTCTTTGTATTTATTTTAATTAAAATTTATATTTAATCAAAGTTTAAATGAAGTTTAGTTGATGATTAAGCATAAAAACCAAATACAGAGTTAAACACTGAACAGTCAGTCAAGTACTCTCGTCTAAATAAATTGAAGTAAAATTTATTATTTTTCAAAAAAATATATGTATGTTTGTGTGTGTGTGTATGTGTGTGTTTGTGTTTTTTTATTAATTTATTTCAAGATGACATAACAATTTGTATGGAAATTTGCAAAATATTATCTGCCTGAAATGTTCAATGAACTACAGAAAAATAAAAAATAAAAAACTTAACACGCATGCGCCACCGAGACTGACGACAATTTGTGTTGTTTTTATTTGTTTGAAGTTGTTTTTGTTCGTCTGATTTTTTTTTTGGTTAAAATAATTTAAAATGCATCACGGTGCAATTTTTCAAAACTTTATGTTTTTATACACCCGCCCTCTGTAGTCTCATCATAACAGAAAAAAAACAACAGCAGCAACAACAACAACAAAACAAATAATATATAAATAATAAAAATGAAATTGTTTAACAATTATGCCAGACATTTTGCATGTTGTTTGTTGTTGTTGTTGATGATTTTTATTTGCCATAAAATTCTATTAAAAAAATGTCTTTTATTTCGAACACGTTCTCTTCACGAGTTTTTTCTATAAAAAAAAAAATCATTTCAACCGATATTTTTACTACTCAATATTTCATCAAATAAAATTTCATTCATCTAATCTTCCTCACAGATCTTTGCATATTTTTGTCATTTTAATTTTATGATTATTTTTATTAAGGAATTCAAGTATCTTTATATTTTATAACAGATGTTAACGATTGAAATTGTTTTAATTTGTATTTAGAATTTTTGATTTAGATTTTTTTTGCTGTTCGTGCGTAAATGTTTGGAATATAAACGTTGGAATTCTTCCATCATAATTTTTATGATGGCACTACACTCACTTTGCTGAATTAATTTTGAAACAGCTTTGTTATGGTCATAGTCACGTAGGCCACTTCTTCCTTTAAGAAAATTGTTGTTTCAGTGACAGAGCAATATTTTCATGAAACAAACGTATTACGAAAAGGGAGACAGAAAAGTTCTCGTAAATTCTCAGAAACAAAGGTGGATTCTGAGTAGAGTGTTCTATAGAAAATTGAGCTCAGATTCGGAGAAATTTTCTATAGAAAATTGAGCTCAGATTCGGAGAAATTTTCTATAGAAAATTGAGCTCAGATTCGGAGAAATTTTCTATAGAAAATTGAGCTCAGATTCGGAGAAATTTTCTATAGAAAATTGAGCTCAGATTCGGAGAAATTTTCTATAGAAAATTGAGCTCAGATTCGGAGAAATTTTCTATAGAAAATTGAGCTCAGATTCGGAGAAATTTTCTATAGAAAATTGAGCTCAGATTCGGAGAAATTTTCTATAGAAAATTGAGCTCAGATTCGGAGAAATTTTCTATAGAAAATTGAGCTCAGATTCGGAGAAATTTTCTATAGAAAATTGAGCTCAGATTCGGAGAAATTTTCTATAGAAAATTGAGCTCAGATTCGGAGAAATTTTCTATAGAAAATTGAGCTTAGATTCTGAGAAATTTTCTATAGAAAATTGAGCTTAGATTCTGAGAAATTTTCTATAGAAAATTGAGCTTAGATTCTGAGAAATTTTCTATAGAAAATTGAGCTTAGATTCTGAGAAATTTTCTATAGAAAATTGAGCTTAGATTCTGAGAAATTTTCTATAGAAAATTGAGCTTAGATTCTGAGAAATTTTCTATAGAAAATTGAGCTCAGATTCTGAGAAATTTTCTATAGAAAATTGAGCTCAGATTCTGAGAAATTTTCTATAGAAAATTGAGCTCAGATTCTGAGAGATTTTTTCTAATAAAGAATTTATTAGTTAAAGAGAGTTTTTCTCCAAGAGAAATCTATTAGTTTATGAGAGTTATTTCTCTAAGTCTAACATTCTTTCCGCTTTCGTTAAAAAAATCGTTCACTCTGTCATGTATATACACCTCACCCACATTTTAATTTCTTTTTATTAAAAGTCTTAAATAAAACTCTTTTATGAAAATCGTCATCTTAAAATAATTTCATTTTCGCCAACATCATTGCTATTTTGATAGACTTGTTGTCTGCTGTCATTTATTTTTTCTTCATTTTCTCATTAATTGATATAAATTATTGCATAACATTAATCATTAAATATATTTTATTTTATTCAGTTTTTATTTGATTTGTTTGTTTTTTAATGTTGATATTTTATTCATTCAATAATTTTGCCTTGATCAAACAAATTCAAATGTAATAGAAAGAATAATTTTTATTTTATTTTTTAATTTTTTGATTTTATTTCAATTTTTATAAAAAACAAAAAAACATGAAATAATTGATCCACAAATTGTAAATATGTATTTGTATTGTGAAAGTATCTGTATTTTTTAAAACAAATCCATTCGCCCCCAAAATAACGTATTCATATATATATATATATATATATATATATATATATATATATATATATATATATATATATATATATATATATATATATATATATATATATATATATATATATATATATATATATATATATATATAGAGATATAATTAAGATTAAGATGACGCATGGCCCCAAGTGACAAAAAATATTTCCAAGTAATTTTTTTGCAATTATATTTTGGTTTTATGAAAAATCTCAGGTGATTTAAAGTAATCATATATTTTTAAAGAGAAATATCTCTCAGATTCTGAGAATTTTTCTAAGAGAAAAATCTATTAAATTCTGAAAATTTTTCTCTTAGAAGCATCTCTAAGATTCTGAGAATTTTTTAATTTTTCTCTAAGAGAAATCTCTCAGACGCTGAGAATTTTTCTCTTAGAAAATTTTCTCAGATTCTAAGAAGTTTGCTTTTTGAAAAATCTCTCAGATTCTGAAAAATTTTCTCTTAGAAAAATCTCTCAGATTTTGAGAATTTTCTCTCTATTAAAAATCTCTCAGATTCTGAGAATTTTTCTATAATGAAAATGTCTCAAATTCTGAGGATTTTACTATAATGAAAATTTCTCAGATTTTGAGAATTTTCCTCTATAAAAATCTCTTAGATCCTGAGAAATTTTCTCTAACAAAAATCTCTCAAATTCTGAGAATTTTTTTCTTAAAAAATCTCAAAGAAATTTTCTCTTAAAAAAGAATTTTTCTCTTAAAAAAGTTCTAAAATTCTGAAATTTTCTAAAATTCTGAAATTCAGAATTTATTTCTAAAAAACCTCTCAGATTCTGAGAATTTCTCCATGGAATTTCTATGAGATTCTAAGAAATTTTATTATAGAAAAATCTCTCAGCTCCTTGGAATTTTTTTTAATAAAAATATCTCAGTTTTTTAGAATTTTTCTCTAAGAAAAATCTCTCATATTCTGGAAATATTTCTCAGCTTTTGAGAGTCTTAAACCAGTGTTTTTTAGATGACCAAATTTTTTTTTAAGAAACTGAATTTCAATTAATAAAATTTGCCATAGAAACAAAAAATGTACTTAAACCGCTTTAACACCTACTTTTTGGGGGTTTTTGTGTTTCGCATAAAATAACTTGTTACTTTAAATACTCACACGATTTTGCTCAAACAGCTGTTGCTGGTGGGTCGAACATCGAAAAGATATTTTATGCGAAATATAATTTTATGCGTCTAATAGTTTGATTATAATCACAGACACGGACTAACAGGTTTTTGGATTTCTTTCGGTAGGTAAAATGAATAATTGTCGCAAAAAAGCGAAAAATAACAAAATATTTTAAACAAAATTTTTATACATTTTTTTTGCAAATTAAATTTTTTATTCATCATAATTCGATACAAAGAAATATTAATAAATTTTATAAAAATCTTTTTTTTGTATTTTATTTTATGTTTGAATATATTTGAATTGTTATTATGTATTTATTCATGCTTACATATGTATGTATGTATAAATGTGCGTATGTAATTTTTCTGGTTTATGTATGTATGTCAAGTAATTTTTGCTTATAACAACAATTTTTTTTTTTTTTAATTTGGTTTCAAGCCTTGTTTAATGGAGGAGAATGTGCGTATGATGTAACCAAATATTGTAATTGGTTCATATGAGTTCCACCACACAACGGTAATGAATAAATTAGATAAATAAATATACATACAATAACAATTTACTACAGAGGACTATAATAATCGATAACGTTTAAAGTATCTAACGATAATGGAATTTATTTGTCAAAGTTTATTATGAATTGATCACAATAAATAGAATTTTCTAAAGAAAATTTCTCTCAATCCAAGGAAACATTCTTCTTAATTGAAGAGAGTTTTCTCTAGAAAAATTATTTTTTTCTCTGGAAAAATTCTCTTAATGGAAGAGAATTTTCTCTGGAAAAATTCTCTTAATAGAAGAGGATTTTTCTTTAGAAAAATCTCTTAATAGAAGGGGATTTTTCTCTAGAAAAATTCTCTTAATAGAAGAGGATTTTTCTCTAGAAAAATTCTCTTAATAGAAGAGGATTTTTCTCTAGAAAAATTCTCTAATAGAAGAGGATTTTTCTCTAGAAAAATTCTCTTAATAGAAGAGGATTTTTCTCTAGAAAAATTCTCTTAATAGAAGAGGATTTTTCTCTAGAAAAATTCTCTTAATAGAAGAGGATTTTTCTCTAGAAAAATTCTCTTAATAGAAAAGGATTTTTCTCTAGAAAAATTTTCTTAATAGAAGAGGATTTTTCTCTAGAAAAATTCTCTTAATAGAAGAGGATTTTTCTCTAGAAAAATTCTCTTAATGGAAGAGGATTTTTCTATAGAAAAATTCTCCTAATGGAAGAGGATTTTTCTATAGAAAAATTCTCTTAATGGAAGAGGATTTTTCTATAGAAAAAATTCTCTTAATGAAGAGAATTTTTCTCTAGAAAAATTCTCTTAATAAA
>PYHX02000494.1:61884147-62021647 GCA_004302925.2 Cochliomyia hominivorax | reverse complement strand
TGTGTATGTACGAAACATAACATATTTAATTCACACGAATTTGTAATGGAGGGTATTAAAGATTCGGCACAGCCTCATACAGTATTTTTACTTGTTTTATTTTTATTTTAATTTTTTGTGTTTAAAGTTAGTGATTAGATCTGACGACATCATCGCTTAAGTATTCCCAAGAGTATTTTTAAATACCCCTCCCGCTCCAAAAAAATGGTGGACAGACAATTTTCAAATGACTTTAAAATAAATAAAATTTTTATGTTTTTAATTTTTATTATCATAAAATTAAAATTTTCTTATTTAAATTAAAATTTTATTGTTAATTTTCTTAAAGAAAGAAAAAAATTGTTCAACAAATTAACATGAATTTGTAAAATTTATTTAAAAATAAAATTAATTTATTCAAATTTAATTATATCGATTTTATGTTTTTATTCAAATTGTTTAAAAAAACCGTCAGATATTAACAAATAAGTTGATATTAAAATTTTTTTATTAAATTTTAAAGATCAAATTTATCATTAAAATTCTTTAAGTCTCGTGTCAAAATATAAATTCTAAAAAAAATTAATTCCAGTTTTTTTTTTTTTTTTAATTTAATTATTTGAATAAATCAAATCGAAAAATCTTTGACGATTTGTTATTTAACACTCAAGTAGATATTGTGATCTATATAATTCTCTCAGTTATCATTTGAGTGAAGAGTTTAAATTAGATAAAAGTACAGTGTAAAACAGAAGTTTAGATACTTTAATTTGAATAAAAATAATTAGAATTTTATGAAAACATTTGAATAAAAATATATTTTTGTATTATTTTAGTAAATTAGCTTCCATTAAAAACCGGTTAACCGACTGAAAAAACCGGCATGTCGAATAATTCGAAATGCAAAAAACGATTAACCGGTTTTCATTTTTGAATACACTAAGTCCTACGTTCTGTTCAGTTAAATAGTTCTTTGATAAAGTAGTTTAGACCAAATTTGAGAACTCTCTCTCTCTCTCTGTTATAGTTCCTTAGATATGCGATATTGTACGGGGGTTTCCGATCTTTAAATCGGAAACTTTTCCATTAACATATTTATATAGCTTTCTGTCACTTCGCTCGAACATTTAGTCCATCTTCTTTTAAAATCGACCAAACTTTTGGAAGCATTTTCCGTGCTATTCAATTTTCTTTTATCAAGAGACCTGGTCCACTGGTCTCAGTTCAGGCAGTTTAAAAGATTGGCCTCTCTTGTTCTTATACAATATGAAACCTAATGTGTGGAAGCATCGCATGATATAAATTTCGGTATTTATAGAGCCCTTTATAACAAATGATTCGCTTCTTTTGCCGCAACTGCACTCTGCTTGTCATACCAAGAATTTTTTTGGAAAATATTCACTGCTTTTGGGTTCCAAAAAATTTCTCAAACATCAGCAACATATAATTTATCAACACAAAGTTACGAAAAATTGGATCCATTGTGGAGCAAGAATATAAAAAAAACTTGACTTCTATTTCCTGGTTCTGTTTTTCACCTCTAAATTTCAGCAGCGTTTCTCTGAGGATTTTTTTTATTTTTTTTGTACCAAAATGTTCGGGCACTGAGTTAATCGGGCTGCTTTTTCACCGGATGTGTTAGGAGCTCTTTTGAAAATGCTTTCTAATTTTTTTGACTTAAGAAACATCATGTGGACCATTTCTTCTACATTAATAATATTGGAAACAAATTGATGATGGACCTTTGAATGATGGCCAATATATTGTAGGATCATTATGCAGTCGTTATTCTTCCTGCCGGACAATAAGATCTCTGAAAACCTTTAGCATGAGAACATTCCTAAGTTGCATGTCAGTAGACGATTTAATTGGTTACTGGGGTTTTAGATTGTCAAGATCGTAAAGGAACAGAAGTTAACTGAAGTTTTGCAGTCCAAAAAGTTTGGTTCTAAGTGATCGTGTCGATTTAAAGTCTTCAAAAATAGTTGTGCAAAGAAATCTATTTTTAATACTGAAATTTTTAAACTTTTATGGATCCTTTCCTCTCGATTTGAATTTATTGAAGCTTTAAACGAATCTTTCACACGATCAGCGAAGCACTGAAAGTATTCGTAAACTTTTGTAACGATCTCATTTGTGTTTGATCGTAAAACCGAGAGGAATGTCTTAATCCAAGAATGCAATAAAAAGGATATGAAGATCGACATCAAATTAGTGATCCTTTCCGCTGATCCTTTAAGAGAGAATATTTGTATTCTCATAAAATTCATAATATCGATGATCGCAGTGAAATTGTGCTGCTAATGAACTGAAAAAGATCTGCTGTGTTGATCAAAGTCTTCAAAGGTCCAAATTACAATTTTCATTTAAGAAAACCTGTCGAGGAATTAGTTTTATATAAATTCCCCTTCAAATTGTCCTGATCGTCTGGATCTTTCGAATTTAGTTCTAATTTTTCAGATTCAAGAACAAATAACTTTTTTCCCATTGATCACTTTATTTCTCATAGACTTTTTGATCTTAAATTAGATCTCTTTTATGGTAATTTATTGCATTTCTAAAATTATGTCATTTCAATTTCGGACGAAATACAAAAGTCACTTTAATGATCAATAACAATCATCAGTCCTTTCCTATCGATAACACGACAAGTGGATCTCTGTTCCGGTACGAAACGAGTTATAATCGGCCAAAAATTTAAAGAATTATCAGATATAGACGAGCTGTTATGACAACAACAATTCCTTTCCTCACTCCCCCCCCCTCAAAACACTTTCAAACATAAACAATGAAATCTCTTATCATCAATTTTTGTTTTACGTAAATTTTCTATTTTAATCTAAATTTGTGATAAATAAAAGACCGGAATTGTTTGACGATTAATTATGGAAATACTGAAACTAAAATGCTGAATCATTTTCAAAACTAAACGAAATAATTATTTCATTGATTAAAATTTTGCGTTTTTTTTGAGAAATTTGAAAAAAGAAGAGAATACAAAAACAGATAAAAAATCACTTAAATTAGAAAAAAAAAACAAGAAATATAAACAAAATAAATAGAAATCAAAAAATGAATACAAACCTTTGAACTGTAAAAAGGGCGGGGGGTTGGGCCAATCATCTAGACAGAACATAAACATTTGGCAACACTGGGAAAAAAGTAAATAAAGTCTCGCGGCAATAACAGAGTTGTAATTTCAAATAAATTTAATGAAAAGTTAAAGAAATTTTAATTGATTTAATTAATTATTTAATTCAACAAATAATTAATGTATTTTTTAATTTAAATTTATTTGTCATTTAAATATTTTTGAATTAATTAATTATTTATTAATTATTTGTTTGTTTTAACAAAATCCTTGCCTGGAAAATTTTTATTCAACATTTCTTCATCACTTTTTGTCAATATTACGAAATTGTTTTAACACTTTTTTTCAAGTTTTTTCTTTTTTTATAGTTTTTGTTCTGGTTTTTTTTTTTGAAAAACCGTGAAAATTTTTGAAAACGAACGTTTTGTTGTTTTTGTTTTTGTTTTTTTTCTGTATTTTTAGTTTCTTTTTTCTTCTGGGGGGTCTTGAAAAAGAAATTACAACAACAAAAAAACGTCCGTATTCCTGAGAGTTTCTATTGTAACTAAAAAAAGTCAAGTGGCATAAAACTAAATGTTCTTAATAGATTATGCAAATACCCTACACTATTACGTTTTATTAAAGTGAATATATTAAGTTAATCATCTCATAGGTAACAACAAGAAAAACATTCAAGATCCTATAAGTCCAACTGTTCCAACTGTCTGTATTTCTGTATCCGTTTCCAACCCAACGGTTAATCTCTTTATAAAAATTTAAAAAATTGAGATCTGTCTGAAGAAAATGCCCAAAAAGTCTGTCGGAAACCATCTGAAGTTCAAATGTTCTTTAAAGAGCGATATCTGAAATATATATTTATAATCAGAAGAAGCAGTCTTTATTTGATATTTTCTCTTTATGGACCAATAAATGGAACAACTTTTAGAATTTGAAAAATCGTGAGATCTAAGAAAAAATCCATAAGTCCTAGAGGGAGACATCGGCCTGTTTGAGAAGATCTCAAGTATAAATTTAATAAAAAATAAATGGACTTCTCTTATCAGTTAAAAATTAATACAAAGATCGCCGTAGATTAGAACTTGTCAGGAAGCTCTTTTTAAAGTCATAAAGAAAATCAAACCCCGATTAGACCCTTAAATCTCTCAAACTCAAAGAAATTATGAATATTTTAAAGTCTCCTGTTCCGTAACAACTAACAAATAACGATCTTGATCCTCATCGTTTAAACTTTAGTACACTATGGGTCCATCAATTCCAATCACCTACATCTCTTCTATAACGATTTGATATTTCATTGAAATCGGAATATATAATCGGAAATTATAGATTATTTAGAGAATAAATATTACGAACATTGATAAATCGTGCCGAAAATAATAACTCGATATCATCCTCTATTTTCATCATTACTTGAACCAGTTTTTTAACCAGCAATATCTGTTCTATATAAATCTGAAACAATTTTTAACGAAATGAATCCAGAAATAGCTTTTCCGCATCTGTAACTTTGAGAGAGTAAATCTGATATTTAAAGTTCCATCTCCTCATTAATAATCTAAGAAAATGTTAGTGTCCAGATTTCTAATTATCTTGAATGGTCTTCTATTTAAAAAGGCAACTGTTCTAGAGTGACCCGAAATGTCTTTAAAAGTTTGTGCTTAAAAACGAATCAGAATTTGAGAAAAATTTCGGTTCAGTAGAAAGTTATCATTACTCTGGTTACAACTGAGTGGTAGGGAATCCGATATTAAATGATACATGCCCCGACTATTTATGAACATTGGCTAAAGCTGAGCTTAAGTAAAGTTGATTAGAAAAGTCCTACGATCCGGATATTTGTCCAAATTTTTGAAAAATCGTATGATCTGAGAAAAAAAATCAATAAGACCATTTCCAGCGAGACATCGATATATTTTAGATGGTTTCTTATCAGTTAAAATTAAATAATTATTTGCCCCAATATTCTATATAAATAGGGCAATACAGGTTCCAAAGAAATAATGTCCAAAGAAATAATGTTGATATCTGAATTAACTACTGATAGTTTCAGTGTAAAATAGTGGTCAGAGTTATAATGGTCAGAGTGGTCGAAAATACCTCGCTTAGAGCTGAGGTATTTTCGATGTGATTTGGAGCAGCAAAAGGCACCATCTGGTTAGGGGTACAGTCGATGATCCTCCAAAATTGGTCACCTCGTTTTTGTTAATATTTTTCCTTTTAAATTGGGACAACAGAAATTTTGTAAATATAAAGTCCATATCTCTACAAAGAAAAAGAATTCATTAAGCCCGCTAATCTAAACATACTAAAAAAACAAAGGGTTCCAGAGATAATTAAGTCGAAATGAATTGTTACACCATTTTTTTACACTCCACCATCACTTAACTTTGTCATTCCTTGTGTAATGCTAAGTAGGAATCATCTCAGAACCCATTATGTACATATATTGTTGCATTAAATCAAAATCTGAACCGATTAAGCTATGTCCTTACCCCTTGATCTTACCCGTCCTATATTTTGATCAGTAAAACAAATACTTGAGAATGTAATTGGGGTCGAACAATTTGAGAGCAATAACTGTTATAGTTCTTTAGATATTCGATAATTTATTTGTATGGGGGACACCTCTCCCCTATTCGCACTTCATTCTGTCCAGAAAAACTTTAACTATTTATTGGTACCAAATTTGAAAATTCTCATTGTAGTGGTTCTTAAGATATTCGATTATCAATATTTTCTTTGTATGGGCCTTCCTCTCCCCCTGATTTTATCCGTTCCACATTTTGTCTTGTAAAATAGTTCCTTGATAAAGTGGTTACAACCAAATACGAACTTTCTCGCTGTTATAGTTCTTTAATTGTTTGATGATCAACATTTGACTTGTATGACGGCTAACACTTCCCCTGATCTTATCCGTCTCACATTTTGCTTCGTAAAAAAAGATCATTGAAAAATTATTGGGACCAAATTTTGAAAATATTGAAAATTATTTAGATATTCGATAATCAATATTTTCTTTGTATGGGGGATACCTCTCCCCTTGATCCTATCCGTCTCACATTTTGCCTCGTAATAAAGTTCATTCAAAAATTTGAAAGTTGTTGGTGTAGTGGTTCTTTAGATAATCGATAATCAATATTTTCTTTATATGGGGCTACCTCTACCCCTGCTCCTATCCGTCCTATATTTTGTTTAGTAAAACAGTTCCTTGAAGAAGTGATTGAAACTGAATTTGAAAATTTTCGCTGTTTTATTTTTTAGATATTCGTTAATCAATATTTGCTTTTAAGGGGGTACCTCTTCCCCTGGTCCTTTCGAAATTTTTTTGTTCCTTTCGGGTATATAGTGATCATTCTATGAAAATATCAGCGAAATCCGTTTATCTTTCTATCAATTTCTATAAGTCCCAAACGAATAAACAAACACAGATTCATTTTCATATATATAGAAGGGTACTTAGAATTCGTTATAGCCCTTTAAAAAATTCCACTTGTTTGTTTTTGCAAATTGCAAAAAATCAACATGCATAAACAACAACAATAATAAAAAATTAAAATAAACAAAATATAAAACTTAGAACAAACCGATTACTTGTTATTCGTTTGTTCGTTGAAAAAAATCTTTAAAAACAAAAACAACAAAATATTTATAAAAAAAACTGTTAATACATTATACATGCCATTGCATGCACAATATTATTATTAATAATATTATTATTGTTAACAACAACAACAGCAACAAACATTTTTATTAAGAATATTAAAAAAAACACTACTAAATCTACATATCATTTAGACCTCATCATCATCATTATCGCCTTCTTAATTATTAACATTTTTGTTTAAACTTCATTATCATTATCATCATTATTATCATTATCACAACATCATTACATACATAGAAATTTACATATGAATGTACGTGTATAAACATTGTTGTTGGCATTTAGAAGGAAAAAAATACACCTTTAAATTAAACTCTTTTAAAATTTACAAAATCTTACCCCCCCCCCCCCCTCCTTCTCCTTTCCACCCGTTTTAGCATATTTTACTCTATGCTCTCTCACAATCTATCTCTCACTTTACTTTGTATTTGGCGCTTTTTTTCGTCTCTCTCTTATTTTTAATACATTTCTGCTTACAGTTATTTAAAAATTACTCTCTCTCTCTCCCTCTCTTTTCAAATCCCCCCAAATAGCTCCCCGTGAGCTAAAGGAAAGCAGAAAATACTGTTGTAAAAAATTTTTCTCTGAGATCATGTTTTTATTGCTTAATGACGCATTTTCAGAGTTGATTTGTTTGTTTGTTGTTGTTGTTGTTGTTCTTAACTGCATACAAACACTGCATATTTTGCTTTGTATCTTTTACTACCCACCGTAGCTAGTTGGGATATTATGCGTTAGTGTACATACGTACATATATTCATACACACATACATACATACATACATACATACATACATACATACATACATACATAAATACATAAATACATAAATACATAAATACATAAATACATAAATACATACATACATACGTATATACATACGTACATACATACATGCATACATACATACATGCATGCATACATACGTACATGCATATATTCATACATGCATACATACATACATACATACATACATACATACATACATACATATATTCATACATACATACATACATACATACATACATACATACATACATACATACATACATATATTCATACCTAAAATACATACATACATACATACATACATACATACATACATACATACATATATTCACACATACATACATACATACATACATACATACATACATTCATACATACAACATATATTCACACATACATACATACATACATACATACATACATACATACATACATACATACATACATTCATACATACAGAAAAAATCGTATAACCCCCACCTTTAAGTCTACCGTTCGACTTAGAATCACTTTTTGAGTCGATTTAACGATGTCCGTCCAACCGTCTGGATGTCTGTCCGGCTGGCTGTTCATATAAACCGTGGTAATATAAAGCTTTTAACGAAATTTTATGATATTCCAAGTCGATGTGCCAAATTGTGCAAGGTTCGGTCCATTGTTTCTCATACATCCCATATAAGTCGCCTTCCAAATATCATTTTGAAGGGTAAAAATCTCACATGTACGTTGGCGTTGTAATAATAATTAATCAAATTAAGATCGATATACTCAAAAAACGATGTGGAATATTATACGAGGGTCGGTCCATTATTTCTTGTTTTAAAATAATGTACTACAGACTTAACAATAAATCAGAAAATAAAATTATACGAGGGTCATTGATTACTTTCTCGTAACTATCATAACCAACATTGTGGTACATGTCATTACATAGTCGGTCTTGACCGACTTTAACATTCTTAATGTTTGTTTTTTTTTTTGTATTTCTCTGTTAAAGACTTCTGAATTTGTGTTTGTATGCGATTTTAGCACGAGTCATATAAAAAAATTAAGTTTTACTTCGAGTCATTTGGTAAAAACTTTTCGCAAAAAAATGCACTTTTGCACACGTTCGCTTAGGGTCGGTCTCATACATTAATAAATCAATTAATCGAATGGATATTTTAAAGGGAAATAAATTATAGTTGAAAACAATATGTATTTTAATGGGTTAATTTTCTTAAAAAAATGAGGTTATGTGAAGGAAAATGGATCTATTTAAAGGGAGATTAAAATAAAATTTAATATATAACTCTCTCTGATCGGGAGACTTTGCCAGCAAAAGGAGTGAGAAAAAATGCATGCAAAAATTACTCAATATTTTCAACATAACCCAAATTGGACCAATAAAAAGTTGGCCCAGCATTCAAAGGTCTATCGTCAAACTCTTTCTAATGATATTAAACAGTACCGGGATAGAAAACCAGCTTCTGGTAGAAGAAATGGTTCACATGATGCTTCTTAAGCTAAAAAGTAGAAAATATTTTCAAAAAACTTCCAACACATTCGGCAGGAAAACGGTCTGATTAGCTTAGTCCTCGAACTTTTTTGGTATCAAAAGTTAAAGCAAAAGTTCCTAACAAGAACGCTGCTAAAAATCCGGACCCCAAAAAAAGCATGGAAATTGAGGTGAAGTTTTCATAAAAAATATCTAAAGAATTGCGAAACATTTATTCCAATATTTTAGGAAGCTGCCCTTCAAATGTCCTTCCTTAATAAGGATTTAAATCTTAAATATGTTTAATGATTAATTTGATTCGTGCAGAACTCATACGACTCCACTCCCAAATGTATTTAAAAAATTTCTTTCATCTCTCAAGGTCTGGTCTATAATTTGTCACTTTTACTTGAAAATCAACTTTAACTTTTTTATTCGAATTTTCGAAATCAGTTTTACTCGAAATGTGGGATCAACAAATAATGACAATTTGATTATTTTGATACATAAAGTATAATTTATTAAAAAAATATAATTCAAGATCAATTTCGAGTTCTCAAAATTCAGTTCAATATTAAAAAACAATTATTTCAATAATTGTATGAAATTCGAAATTAATTTCGATTTCTAAAATTTTCAATAATTAATAAAAAATAATTTTCAAGTGAAATTTACTTAAATTTTACTCATTTTTTTAAATCTTTTTTAATAAAAGATTTTTTTTTGAATTCGAAATTAATTTCGAATTTTCGAAATTAACATATTTTTAAGTAATTTTTAAATTCAAGTTGAAATTTCTGAGAAAATCATGAAAATTTTAGTATTTTTATTTTAAAAGTAATATTTTATTTAATTCGAAATTAATTTCGAATTTTCGAAATTGCAATTATTATTTAAACAATTTTTTTTGTGAAAATTATATAAAATATCAATGTTTTTTAATTTTTTTATTTTATTTTATTTTTTTTTTTCAAATTAATTTCGAATTTTCGAAATTCTAAAATTTTGAAAATATATACATATTATTTCAGTTAGAATTGAAATTTCAGAGAAAATCATAAAAATGTTATTATTATATTAATTTCAAAGTCCCATTTTTAAATTCGAAATTAATTTCGATTTCTAAAATTTCAATAATAATAAAAAATAATTTTTCAAGTGAAATTTACTTAAATTTTACTCATTTTTTTAAATCTTTTTTAATAAAAGATTTTTTTTTTGAATTCGAAATTAATTTCGAATTTTCGAAATTACATATTTTTAAGTAATTTTAAATTCAAGTTGAAATTTCTGAGAAAATCATGAAAATTTTAGTATTTTTATTTTAAAAGTAATATTTTATTTAATTCGAAATTAATTCGAATTTTCGAAATTGCCAATTATTATTTAAACAATTTTTTTTGTGAAAATATATAAAATATCAATGTTTTTTTAATTTTTTATTTTATTTTATTTTTTTTTTTCAAATTAATTTCGAATTTTCGAAATTCTAAAATTTTGAAAATATATACATATTATTTCAGTTAGAATTGAAATTTCAGAGAAAATCATAAAAATGTTATTATATTAATTTCAAAGTCCCATTTTTAAATTCGAAATTAATTTCGAATTTTCGAAATTGCAATTATTATTTAAAGAATTATTTTTTTTAGTGAAAATTATATAAAATATAAACATTTCATTTAAATCTTTATATATACATTTTTTTTAATTTCAAATTAATTTCGAATTTTCGAAATTCTAAAATTTTGAAAATATATGCATTTTTTTTAAATTAAAATTGAAATTTCAGAGAAAATCATAAAAATGTTATAATATAAATTTTAAAGTTCCATTTTTCAATTCGAAATTAATTTCGAATTTTCGAAATTGCAATTAATTTTTAAAAAATATTTATCGAGAAAATTATGTAAAATTTATTTATTTGTATTAAATTTTTTATTTCATTTTTTTTAATTCGAATTTAATTTCGAAAATTCGAAATTATTAAGCAAGATTTTTGGAAGCAAAAATTATTAAAATTTATAGATTTAATTTAAATTTGCTTTTATTTTAATATTTTTTTAATTAATTAAAAAAATTTTAATTTCGAAAAAATTCGAAACTGCATAAATTATTTGAATAATCAGTTTATAAGCGAAAATTACAAAAAAATTTACTATTTTAAATTCCAAATTTATAAAATTAGCTTCGAATTATATTTCGAACATGGAATAACAGTTTTAAAATGGACAAAAAATTAAGAAAATTTAGTTTTTTCTAAAAACTTAAATCAAAATAATCTTGAGTTAATATCGATTTAATGCACTCAAATCCCTTTCAAGTACAAAACAGCGGGATTTCCAATTAATTTTGAATTGAGAATTAAATTTATTTTAAAACACTTAACAAATATAGACCGATATTTCCATAGATATATTTTGCTGTTTCAAATGTCACTTACAGAACTGTGTTGGTAGTGGTGGTGATCTTGTTTGTGAAAGCTTCACATATGTTGCATTTTGTAACCCCCATTTCACATTTGTGCATGATCGAACTCAGACATCTGCTGCAATAAACAACAACGAACAATAAACAACAACCCAAAACAATTATAAAATAATAAAATATAGGGAAACACGACTAAGGGTAACTCTTGTTTGAAAAACAAAAAAACCCCCTCTTTTGAAAAAAAAAGTGAAAACGTACAGCTGCCAACGGCGGCAGCCGCACAATAATTGAATGACACACAAAAGAGGGAAAAAAGCAAGGAAAACCTATTGAATAAAGATTAAAATAAAATGGGAATTATAACAGAAGGAGGTTTGTATCGTAACAAAAAAAAAAACCTATAGAATTAAACTTTTTCAAAACAGAGGGAGGGGGGTTCTATTTTAATGTCAAGGGATCGTTTAAATGACAAACAGAAAAAAGAGGGTTTGTATTTTTAGTTTTTTTTTTTACAATTTTAGTACAGTTTAGTACAATTATAATTAAACTGCAATAACAAAGGAAAATAAAAATTTTACCACAACTTAAGGACAGACTGTTGACTCCTCAGATCCATAAAAATAAACTATAACTCCATAAGACGCCTGACGTTTGTTTGGTTGCTTTTATTTTGATCTTCTTTTCATAAGAAATTTAATTTTCAATATTTCCATTTTTTTCTTTTGCTACTGCAACATTATTTTCTTTGTCTCTCTCACTTCTTTTCCTTCATCCACTTCTCCTCCTTCTCCTCCTCCACCAATTTGTCCTAAATTTCATTGTATAATCATTTTAACCTGCCATTTTGGTCTCGGTTAATATTTAATGTTTTTGTTATACATGATCAGTCTCGAAAGATCATCATTATGATCATCATATTTCGTATTTCGTAGTCATATTGTGTCTCCACCTTTATGGCCCTGAGACATTTTACGATTTTCGGTTTATTGTTGTTGGATGTTTTTTTTTTTTGTTCATAATTTTAATGAAAACACCATCAAAAGAAAAGAGGGAATAAAGTTAAAAGAAGAAAAATATAAAAAAAATTGTGTGTATTTCTGTGGAAAAACATTATTTACTTGTTGGTTTCATTTTTGTTGTTGTTGTTGGAATTTTTCATTTTGCCAGAGTCTTTTCCATAAAAATATTATTTTTAGCATCTGTTTTTTTTGTTTTGGTTTCTTTAAAGATCAGCAGAATGAAAGAGTGTTATCACTCTTTGGAGGGAAATGACTGATCTTTGTCTTGAGATCAGATAGAGGAAGTTTTAAAATTGACTCTCCCAAGTGTTTAACTAACACTTACACAAACACAAAAGATGTTGCACGACTCTTTAAAAAGTCCAATCAATGAATCCAATGTTTTACCAAAATACGTTTGACAAGATCACTCATTTGATAGTCCGCTATGCTCTTTCCTGTCTTCCTGATGATCTGCCTTTTATCTCCTTAATTTTTAAGCCTTTGGGGGAAATCATCATAGGTAAGGTTACAGCCAAAAGATCCTTGATACTTCTTAATCTCAATCACAAAAATTGTCCATTCCCTATTGCAGGGTGTTGATGTAAACTCAAGAAATGCAAGAAGCGATTCATTATAAACCTGTTGCTTTGTTTCGATATTCTGCAAAGCCTTGCTGTCTGTTGGAGGTTTCACATCTGGACTATTATATATGTTAGGATCCACTCTTTTAAAATCTTAATCCATTCCTTTTTGACATATTTTCGACACATTTTTACAGGAGTTTTTCAGTTTCAGAAGGAGTGAAAAGAGAAATCAATAAACATTTAGGAAACTTAGTTCTAAAATTCCTTCCTAAGTTTTAGAGTGTAACTGACTCGATTTACGAAATATTATTATTCGCTCTCATCCAATGGTCCCTTAAAATACCTTATAGCTTTTCCTTTTCGTAAGGAAATTCGAACACCAACCTTGTTTGAATGTTTCACGAAGTGTTAAAGGAGTTAAACTTGATCTCTCCTTTTCTTCGTTATTTTATCTGTTACATTAAGATTCAAATCATTTCGAACTGTTTACGATCGATGAAACTTCTTCCATTTATCGTTCTAAAATAATGGAAAGACGTGAAGAAAGAAAACTTTGAACATTTGAATTTTCGAATGCGAAATATTTTTCTCGGATCCTTGAAGTTCCGGAATCAACATATATAGTTATCTGAAGCAAAAGTCTTCAGACAACTAGATACGGAGTGAAATGCTGTCTGCAAAAGTTATAATGCTGGAATCTTTAAGGAAACTGATGATGATCCACGTCAAAGGCCAAAACAACATGCTGCGGAAAGACTTCAATCTGAAATCTCAGTTCTCTTATTAAATAAGATAAATTAAATTAATTCTTCTTTTGAATAAAATAGTTGCTATAAAGTCCTATTCTCGCGGAACTACTCTGAAAAACTGTGCTGTCGAACTGATATTTCTGCCGTCCACTGCTTCAGTAAGCTTCATTTCTAACGATAGAAAAGTGTTCCCAGTCAAACTCAAAAAAAGTCGTACGATCAAGCCGTATCTACGGACAAATATTTTATCCAATAAGGTCTGTATTATTTACGACAAGATGTTGAAATCCAATCGAAGTCCTTGCTGGGAAAGGGTTCAATTAAAAACTGCACGAGAATCAAATCCGCTCCAAGGCAATAATGCAATGAATGCAACGTTTTACCAAAATAAGTTTGACAAGTTCATTCATTTGAGAGACTCCCTCTCTCTCTCTATCTTTTTAATGATTCGTCTTTTATCGCCTTAATTGAAAAGCCTTTTGGGAAATCAGCATTGTTATTGTAACATCCAAAAAAAAAAAACCTTGGAACTTCTTAATAAACTTTGATTTGAATTAATTCCGCTCCAAGGCAATAATGCACAGGTACATGTTGTCTTTCGGTTAAAGCTTATCGAATGGAAAGTTGAATCTTATTCGGATAATCCCTAGATTTAACGCCTTTCAAATTTCGAATTAGAAGAGTTTGATTTCTGAAATTTGTGGAAGATTCCCATGATGTTGAATACATTTCAGCGATTATGCCAACTTGAAACACACAGACTTTATCGATTTTTACGCACTGGTCATTTGCATGTGAATGGGGTCTCCAAGGCTTAGCTTACCATACATTGAGATGAAGAAATTTTGAAGTAGTTGGACAAAAATTGGACGACTGAATTGACGGTTAACTCTATGCATTATGGTTCAATGAAACCATGCTATAAATGATTAAAAATCAATTCCATAGGAGAATAATAAATGATAACTTCAAGGTCCAAGGTTAGTGACCCTCCGTAATGAAGTTTTTGCGTTCGTAAGAGAGGAATTTCGCTTAATAACTTGCTGCAATCTCGGCAATCAATCATAATTCTTAAGTTTAAACGAAACTCTCAAGGAAGAACGAGGCAGAATATTGAAATCTTAAAATTTAACTACGCTACGTTGAGAATTTTTGGATTTACTTTAAAAGGCCCGTGACCATTGGGCACTTTAAAACAGGATTGAAAGTAGACAATTTTAATGTTAAGTTTTTTGTGGGATTTAAACAAATTTTGATCTCTATTTCTCGGAACTATATTTTTTTGAATAAAGCTTTTAGGGGAGAACAGTGTGGAATGATCAATTGTGGGCACCTTGAATACTATAAGACCAATTTGTTTGCGACATTGAAAATACAATGAGACAAATTCCTCTTTAATAAACCGCAAACAATTGGGTTTCCGGAAATTTTGGGTGATAGAATCAGTCTAGAACTGCATCTTAAATTTCAGTTAATCTTCCAAATTACAGATGCAACTTACACAACTGACTTTTTTGTAGATGTGAATCGGAACATATTTGGAAAACTTCTTGAGTGATCAAGTGAAAATGTCACTCCTTTGCTGTTTTGGCCTTAAATTTTGTCATCTTTTAATACCTTTAAGTTTTTGTTCAATATTTCTGCCAGACTTTTAAGTGTAAATTTTTGCCAGTCGCTTTTTTCTTCTGATTTTCATGTTTACACTCTCAAGTCTTTTAGTTTTCTTTGGTTTTGTTTTTTTTTTTTTTTTTTCTTGCGAATGCATTTTGGCAGTGGCGTCGTCCCATTACTTTAAGCGGAAATTAATGATGGCTGACACAAAAAAAAGGTGAATGTGCGCATAATAATAGCAACAACAATAACAACAACATTACAAGTAAATACAAAAGATAAACCTAGTCCGTCCCGTTCCGTCCCGTTTCAAAAGTAACCAATAAATATTCATTCATACACTTGTAACACACTGACAGTTTGTGTAAATGTGTGTTAAATAGAATGAATATAATTTGTTTCTTGAAACTTTGTTGTATTTCGTTATTAACAACAACTAAATAAATAACTTAAAAATAATAATAATAAAATTGTTTAAAATATTGTTAATATTATTTAGCACGTTCGTTTTGAGTGAGAAAAAAAAATAACGAAAAAAAAAGTGATCTGAGTTTGTTTTTGTTTTTGTTTTTGTTTTTGTTTTTGTTTTTTCGGAAAATGTATGAATCATATTTGAGCTTAAGATGAAACGGAAATTTAAATGGAATTTACATATAATTAATACATGTTTGTTTGTGTATATGTGTATGTGTGTGTGCTAATGTATGAAGGCTGCTGGTGAATGATGGATCATTGTTATTTGTATTAGTTGACAGTTAAAGTAATGACTTCTTAGGAAATCATTTGTTGTTGAAATTAATCCGTATTAGAAATATTTTGCATGTTTTTATACCCCTCAACTGAGGAGAGCAGAAGGGTATAAGTTCGTCATTCCGTTTGTAATTTCCACAATTTTTGACTGGATCGGTGTGAAAAAAAAAGAAATTGATTGTCTGTCCGTGTGTAGCTTGAAACCTTTGGTTAACCTATATGATATAAATGTCAGACGTTTGCAAATGCTTTCGAGAATTTTGCTATCGAAATCCAGGATTATTTGCTGCATAAAAGGCTCCGATATTAGCAAAAAACTGAAGGGACCTCAAACTTTCTTTCGGTTTTTTTTCTATTTTTTGAAAAATCTACAAGAGTTAGAGACAGATAGATTTCAATTAACTAAGCGGATTCATGCGCTAAAGACATGAAATAGTTACTGAGTTAAAGGCAAAAACATATTTTCCTATATTTTGAACCCCCTATGAGAACTATGGACTTGGTTATGATATTGATTGATTACAAATATTTATTTCGTATTTAATCTGTTTTCATTTTTCAAAATCGGTTCATAAATCAGGGAGATATGGTTAAATCTTTATTTAAAAATTTGTTGTTGTTTTTAACTATAGAAAAACAATAACAAAATTTAAAATAATGTTTTTCGAGATTTTAGTCATTCTATTAATGTTAGAAAATTAATTTTTTCACTAATGAATCAGAAATATTTTTGTGGATTTTTCATTTGAAAACATAAACTTGATTGGGCCATTAGTTTACGAGATAAGGGCCTAAACCTATTCTAACGCTGCTGGAGCAGTTACAGATCTAGTTGTCACGCAGAAAAATTACTAATTTTTTCCTCGAATTTTGGTTTTTTAAAATTTTCAAATCGGTTCATAAATAGTCGAGATATTAAGAATTCTTTATTTTCCTTGTGGTTGTTTTTGTTGGATTTGGTATTGAAAACAATAACAATTTAAGGCAAAGTAATGTTTTCCACATTTTGAATCTAATTAAGCTAGAGACATAATTTTTGTACCAACAGATAATAATTAGGAGAATTTTTGAGTTGAAAACATCACAGTAATCGGTCCATTAGTTTTTGAGTTATTGGCAAAAACGCATTTTCCGATATTTTGAACCTCCTATGGGTTATATGGACAGATTTTTGATGTAGAAAAATAGCTAATTTTTTTCTTAATTTAATTTTTTTAAATTTCCGAAATCGTCCCATAAATAGGTGAGTTGTCAATTAATTACTCTTTTATATTTAGATCAGTATTGTTTTAGTGAAAGCGAAAACTGATCGTGATCTGAATAAAATTTTTCATGCATATTGAGTGCTCTAGGGAATCTATGTTGACTCATATAAAGGCTAATAGAAATTGTCATTTTCTCCTTCTTCTTCTACAAGTGATGACATTATGAAAGCCTTTTTATAACAGTTAAGTCCGTTGTTGAAAAAAAAAAACTACAAACAATTTAAAATAAACAAAAAGGGAAGGATATAGAAAATTCGGCAAGCTTACTTTGGTTCCAGTAACTAATTTACTTAAGGTACTTCCTTAATGGAATTTCACATGATAACACTGAACCAAATGTCGTAGGTAATATTAACGAACGATTTTCGTAGAACTTTAACAAAAAAAGGTGTTATATTAACAAATTATTATTCTAATTAACAGAATTTTTCGTCAAACTAAAGAATTTTCTTCAAATTGAAGAATTTTCTTCAAATTGAAGAATTTTCTTCAAATTGAAGAATTTTCTTCAAACATACGAAAAAAATTTAATCAAAATATATTTTTGATAAAAGATGTCAAATTGAATAAAGTTTCGTAAAAAAAATGAACGAAAAAATATGTTAAATCAACAGATATTTACGTAAAAACGGAAGTAACGCATCATAAGTAAAATAATAAACAAATTTATTCAATTTTACGTACTAAAATGAAGTCAAATTTCAACAATTCGGTTCTGTATCAAATTCCACAGAAGGTGGATATTGTTTATAATAATGTAGCAGAACGGATTAGCGGTTCGATCCTATTCGTACTTTTTGCCAACAATTTTAGCCTCTCAATACTCATCGTGGCTTTAGATCATAACGAATACTGATAAGATCTATTCCAATTCAAATTATCGATGACATGATAATTCAAGACAGATTTAATATAAAATCTTGATACGAGTCTTAAGTAAGAAGAGAGAATAGGAACTCAGGCTAGCGCCTTTAGTAATAAGTATTAAACTAAACTTAATTTTAACTAAATAAAGTTGATGGAGTGACATCAAACGTTTATGAAAATATGGGTCTCAACCTGAAAACTGATATCCTTAGACGTTAGAGCCTTACGACGAGCCAAAGTTGAGTTAATAAGGGGGGATAGCATCTCAACCAGTAATGTCAACTTAAAGGTGACAATTTTTGAATACAGTTTTAGAATAAACGTTTATGAAAATATGGATCCCAACTTAAATCCGATAATGTACAGTTGCGTATAAATTTTATGATTTTCTTTGGAAACTGGTGTATCATGCACAGGTTCTTAATGGAGACTTATGACAACTTCTGCCAGAGCTAGATTTGCGTTAATATGGGGTCAGCAACCCTAACAATGATGTCAACTTAGAGGTAAAAATTTTTGAATGTACTTTTAGAATAAATTAAAGTCGGTTTCCTTATTACCTGTTAGAAGACTTTTCTAGGCACATGTGATTAACGTCCAGGGAGCCGTAATTCCCGGTTTCTTAGTTTTGATTTGATGCCATCTTTTGATTAATTTTGAAACATTTTTTTTCTGTTTCGCAATTGGAAGAGAAATTTCAATCAAAATCTGGAATTTTCTTGGACAAAATTTAAAAAGTTAAATAATTAGTTTTTGTTAAAATTTTGATTGGCCTTAATCTAATACAAATAATAAGATTTAATTCATAATGTCCAATAAAATTTCACAAAAATTTGTTTATTATTTTTTATTTTCGTAATCTCTCCAATTTACTGACATGTACTTTTCACATGGATCTATAAATACAAGAAAGAAATTTTGCGATTATAAATCATTGAACTTTAATTACAAAAAAAATTAATGAAGAAAAAGAAGAAGAAAAAGATCATAAAACTAAAATAGAAAGTTTTTATACCTTTTTTTAAAGGCGTTGGTTCAATTTATGTTCATAATGTTTCATGTGTCATGTTACAGCGTCCAAAAAAAAGAAAAAAAGATTTGACTACAAAATGTACCAAACAAAAAAAATTGTTATATGAAATACACTGAAAGAAAAGTAGGGAGAGTAATTTATATTCCTTTTATTTATATAACAAAAATTATGCTCTTATAAGAGATCACTTTGATCAGTTAATAAGCATCCTGTCAGATCACTTAGATCAGTTGTTCCCTGTAAATCGACTTTTTCGGAAATAATTCTGTAACTTTTAAATCGTAAGAGATATCGTAATGAAATTTAACCTGCTGTGAGCTGAGATGTTTTTGCAATGATTTGGAAGAGTACAAGCGTCTATGTGGTCAGGGGCATAGTTGGTAACCCTCTAAAGATGGCCACTTTAAAATTTTGTTTCTGTATTGAAAATCAACAAATTTGACTAGAGAATGCCAAGTTTAGGTTGGATTTTCTGCTGAGGTAAATAATTCTTACCCAAGTATTTGGTATCTATTAAAAGGTTAAGACTTGTAGATTCACAATTTTTAAAGAAAAAGTAACGGAAATGTCATTTAATGTCAAACATTAATAAAAAAACTTAAAATTTCATATTTTTTTTCTATATTTTGAAAAATCAAATTAATATTTAAAATTTAATAAAATCGAAACGTGTTACGATATTTAATCAAAATTTCAATATGGTATATGGGAACTTCTCTATGAGAATCAGAGAACCAAAAAGATGCCCACTTTTCCATGCGAAAATGTCCAAAATCTCCAACCGCAAAAATCAAGTATAAAATTATAACTTATTTTTTTTTAATTGACCAACTTTGGATAGGATTTATGGACAGATATTTTCCACCGATTTCTTCCGAATTTCATGGATTCCTGTTAAGATTACTTTATAAACCAATAACAAAATAATAACAATTTTTGTTTGCATCAGTGAATAAATGTTGCCAACTTTTTTGGAAAAAATTCCAAAAAAATTAATCAAGGTTCCCATTTTAGGGTTATATAACTTCTTAATGGATTCGCATATTTAATTCGCTATTCCACCAACATTTTTTAGAATTTTATAGGGAATCTGTTTCATATTTTAAAGAATTTTTTGGATCTATATTAAGTCCCCTACATTAAAAATACCATAAAAAGTAGAGTAAAAATGGATTAAACCTTTATTTCAGTTGAAATATCTCTGAAACTATATGAGATAACTTAAATTAGTGATCGTAGTTTTTATAGAGTTATCAATATACATATTTTCTTTTGTCTCAATTCATGAATGATTTAAAGATAATTCCAGCAAAAAGATTTTTTTTTTTAAATCAACATACCTGAGATGACCAACTTCGGAGGGTCACCGACCACACTCCAGACCACATAGATATTTTTACTTCTCCAAATCAACTCGAAAACATCTCAGCCTTAGTTATGTAAAATTTCATTATGATATCTTTGACGGTTCTAAATTTATAGAATTATTTCCAAAATACTCGATTTGGACGCTCTGTGCCTTTTTTAAAACTAAAATGATCCTCACATAGAGGATCACTAGGATCATGTTACTACCATTAAAAAGTTAAGGAACTGTAGCAAAATAATAGTTTTGTTTAAGAAATAATTGAGATCAACTTTTAAAATTATTTAAAGCGAAGATCAGTTGAGAGATATTGCGATCTTGAGAAAAGAAAATTGAAGATCACAAAAAATGTGTCTCAAAATTATGACTTTTTTAAAGGAGATTTTTGATAAAGTGTTGCAAATGTTCCAGAGAGTTCAACAAAACAGTTTAAAGCGAAAATCAGTAGAGAAATATTGCGATCTTGAGAAAAGAAAATTGAAGATCACAAAAATATGTCCCAAAATTATGATGATTTCTAAAAAGAGATTTTTGATGGAAGATAAAAAACAGTTAAAAGCGAAGATCAGTTGAGTAATATTGAGATTTTGCCGAAAGAGAATAGAAGATCACAAAAAATATGTCCCAAAATAATGATGATTTTTAAAGGAGATATTTGACAAAGTGCTGCAGAGAGATCAACGAAATTGTTTAGAGCGAAGATCAGTTGAGAGATCGTGTGAAAAAAGAATTGAAGATCATAAAAAAAGTGTATCTTTAATGAAGATGTTTAAAAAAGTGTTGCAAATGTTACGAAGAGATCCCTGAAATTGTTTAGAGCACAGATCAGTTGAGAGATCGTGTGGAAAGAGAGAAGTGAAGATCACAAAAAAATATATCGGAAAAAACAATAATTTTTAATGAAGATGTTTAACAAAGTGTTGCAAATGTTACGTAGAGATTCCTGAAATTGTTTAGAGCAAAGATCAGTTGAGAGATCGTGTGAAAAGAGAGAATTGAAGATCACAAAAAGGATTTTCTAAAATTATAATGTTTTTCAAAGAAGGTTCCACAAAATAGTTTAAAATAAGGATCTGTTGGGAGATCTTATGATAATGTGTCCCAAAATAATGCTGTTTTTTAAAGGAGATTAGGAACGATCGTTTTTCCAAATTTGATCGCTTTATTAATTTCTTTCTGTGTATTCGATTTGGCCACTTTACACTTATGTTTTTTTGTTTTTCATGAAATAAAAAATATATAAATTTATGTGTCAACTGTCAGTGTGTCATCGTCTTTATTGTTGTTTACTGATGAAGTTTGAAAGATCCCCCTCCTTTCAAAAGTGTTTTTTTAACTAACAAAAATTTTGTAACTTTTTCCACTTGCAATTATTTATTGAATCTCTTAAAAGCAACAAAACCACATGATCAGTTAACAAAGAAAAAAAACAACAACAACAACAATAAAAATTAATTTCTTTAAATGATAAAAGCAAATATTTTTTTAATGTTTTTTATTATTTTTTTTTTTTTTCAAAATGTTAATGTTTTTTTTTCTCTCGACTTGATCGGGGTAAATTTTATTTGATTTTTTTTTCTTAAATTTTTAATGTTCAAAAGATCATAAAAAAGTTATATGATCGTAAAGAGAAAAAAATGTTTATGTTTTTAAAATGATTTTACAATTTTACATATTTATGTATGTAAGGAATGTATATACATGTATATACATGTATATGTATATATACATTCATGTATAATTGAGTGTAAAATCAAGTAAAATTATTTGAATCTGATCAATAACTTAAGTAATTTTTGAAAACAAATTTTCTGGAAAGTGTAACCACCAATCCAAATGTTGATCGAGGGTATATTAAGCTGATCATGTTATTATAAATAAGATGGAATATTCCATGATCATTGTGATCATATTCAGATTGGTTTCCATATTGTGGAATTCAATTTTAAGAAATTTTATTTTGAACTTTTAAGAGTTTTTGTAGAATTAAAAAAAAATTAATAATCGATCGATACTTAAATAACCGATATCTTAACTAAGTACAGCTGCGGTCAAAATAATAGCACCACATACATACAACCATTTGAATAAAAAGTTGTTTTATACCCTCCACCTGACTAGGTCAGAAGGGTATATATAAGCTTGTCATTGCCCTTTTTATTTTCCACAATTTTCGACTCATATATAATATGGCTCAGATATTAGTAAAAAACTGAAGGTACCTCACTTTTTTCGCTTTTATTTTTCTATTTTTTGAAGAATCTGCAATAGTTAGAGACTTAATTTTTTGACAGATAGATTTCAATTAATTAAGCGGATTTATGCGCTAAAGACATGAAGTGAATCGGACCATTAGTTACTGAGTTATAGGCAAAAACATATTTTCCTATATTTTGAACCCCCTGTGAGAACTATGGACTTGGTTATGATATTGATTTATTACAAATATTTATTTCGAATTTAATCTGTTTTCATTTTTGAAAATCGGTTCATAAATCAGGGAGATATGGTCAATTATTTCTTTAAAAATTTGTTGTTTTTAACTATAGAAAAACAATAACAAAATTTAAAATAATATTTTTAAGCTTTTAGTCATTCTATTAATATTAGAAAATTAATTTTTTCACTAATGAATCAGAAATATTTTTGTGGATTTTTCATTTGAAGACATAAACTCGATTGGGCTATTAGTTTCGGAGATATGGGCGTAAACTTATTCTAACGCTGCTGGGGCAGTTACGGATCTAGTTGTCATGCAGAAAAATTACTAATTTTTTCCTCGAATTTTGGTTTTTTTAAATTTTCAAAACGGTTCATAAATAGCCGAAATATTAACAATTCTTTATTTTCCTTGTGGTTGTTGTTGTTGGATTTGGTATTTGAAAACAATAACAATTTAAGGCAAAGTAATCTCTTCGACTTTTTGAGCGTTCTATTTAAGCTAAAGACATAGTTTTGCACCAGCAGATGGGAAATAATTAGGAGAATTTTTGAGTTGAAAACATCATAGTGATCGGTCCATTAGTTTCCGAGTTATAGGTAAAAATGTATTTTCCGATATTTTGAAACTCCTGTGGGTTATATGGACAGAATTTTGATGCAGAAAAATAGCTAATTTTTTTTCTTAATTTAGATTTTTTAAATTTCCGAAATCGACCCATAAATAGGTGAGTTACTATACTATTTATTCTAATCATTTCGTAGTATATCCCTTCCCATTACCGACCCCTTCTTTTATACATTTGCGACCTCATCATTTTGAATCCACTTTTTAGCTATTTTTCTGGTATGTTTCGGGGCGTTGTCTTGTTGTATGACCCAAATTATTGGCATTTCATCAGATGCTTACGGTTGAATTACTTCGTCTAATATTTTCATATATTCTGACACATTCATACGGTAAATGGATCGAATACCATAAAACGAGAAGCACCTTCATATCATAACACTCAACAACTGTCGTATTTGAAAGTTTTTGTTGTAAATTGTTTATTATATTCATTGCGAGGAGGCCTCCTTACGAATAAAAATATTCTTTTTACTTCTCGGTCCACAAAATCTTACTCCCCTTTTTCAATATGCCAAATCGAGTAAGTTTTTAGCAAACTTTAATCTATTTGAGAGGGGGACTTTTCCTGGTCCATGGGTTTTCAAATTCATTCCCTTAAGCCTTCTGATACAATTTCTGTACTTATTGACAGATTTAATTCTTTTTTAAATCCCTGCTGCTGAGTAAATGTTGCCTTTTTTATGTCACGTAATATACGATGAACCATTTAAGGTATCGCCACAGTTTCTTTATCCACGACGTCCTCCTATTAATTTGTAGGTTATGTTATTTCTTATCATTTTATTTGATTTTCCATTAAAATTTCTTATTTCGACATAAGTTTCTTCATCAGAACCATGATTTTAAATGAGTTCAGGCTTGACCAACCCATTATTTAAATTCTATCAATACGCTTCTTGAAAACTTTGTTAATTATAAAATACAGAATCTTTCCAAGTATATAGAAATGGTGCTGTGATTTTGAGAGGGCCCAATCTGATATTTAAGTAAATTTATATCAGAAATACAAGCCGGTCGGTTCACCACTGTTCTATTGATATTGCACTGTTTCTAGTTGTGTGTTATGTTTTCTACATTATTTAATTATTATCTAAAACAAGCTTTTACCCGGTGCGCTTTGCTGCACAAAAATTCTCCTCAGTCCTAGATCTCGAAAGAAATTCTCCCCTGATCCCATCCGTCTCACATTTGGTCCAGTAAAACAATTCCTTGATGAAGTCATTGGGACTAGATTTTGAAAATTTGCTATTTAAAACCAGCTATAAGCAGGGAAGTTTTAGACCGATATCTGAAACAACCTCAAAATTCCGAAAAAGAACTCTTCTAATTTCTTCTAAAAACTTTAGCATACAATTGTACGTGCTCCATCATCGTGCAAAAGATCATCAAATTCTGATTAATAGGAAAAAAGTTATGGGCTATAATATGCAAAATTTTGATACACCCCAAACTCTGTGTGTCATATGGGCTGCAATTTTTAAGATAAGTAAAACAGTTCCTTGATCGTTGGGACCAATTTCTATAATTCTCGCTTCTTTAAATATTCAATGATAAATATTTGCCTTGGATGAGGGCTACCTCTCTCCCTATTCGTCTCAAAGTTTGCTCGTAAAAAAACTTTCCTCGAAAAATTCTGGGGACCGAATTTGAAAATTCTCGCTTTTGTAGTTCTTCCAACATTCGATGATCAATGTTCTTTTTTTTGTATGGGGGATGCCTCTTCCCCTGATCCTATCCGTCCTATATTTTGTCTAGTAAAACAGTGATTGCAAGCAAAATTGAAAATTCTCTTTGAAGTGATTCTTTAGATATTTGATAATCAATATTTGCTTTGTTTGGGGCGGTATCCTACCCCTGGTCCTATCGAAATTTTGTATAGTCTATGTTACTTTCGGGTGTAAGGGGTCATTTTGTAAAAAAGCAAAATCAGTCCAGTAGTTTTGCTGTCTATAAGTTCCAAACAAAAAACCGGTTAACAGGTTTTTTGACAAAAACTCGTATTCGAAAACGGGTTTTTTTTTAAAGTCCATTTTTCGAATAACACGAAACCCGGTTTTCTGAAATTTTTAGCCAGAAAAAGTTTAAATTTTCAATTTTACTAGATTTCAATTAAAAAGCTTTTGAAAATTTTATGCGTTCAAAAAAATTAAAATGAAAACTTTCGGATTTGAAAAACTTTTAAAGTGAATTTTTGCAAAAATAATTTCCATGATCGTGTGTAACATAATGTTATTCAACTCTCTTTAGACGATTTCTATTCTTCTAAATCTTCAAAGCTTTTTGAACTTTATTGAGGCCAAAAAAAAAAAAACAAAAATAGCAAAATTTTGGGAAAATATTTATGATCATTTTCAAAAATGTTTTTGTTTTCGAGTTACAAAAAAAAAAAACTAATCAAGCAACATTCTTCTAAGAGTAAAAAAAAACAAAGTTAAAAAGAAATTTGAAAACTTGAAAATGATTTTAGCATGACGAAACATTATCGCACTCAATCAAACGAACGAAAAACAACGATTTTGAAAACGCTGAAAATATGTTAATGGGATGTGAAATGTATGAATATAGAGAATATGCATACATATGTATAAGGAGTGAGATTGAAAAATTCTCAACACACATTTTTTATTATTATAAAATTTTAACCCAAATTAATGTTTATATCTTCTATCAACACAAGTGGAAAAGAGAATCATCTCAGATACTATAATGTATATGTCTGAGTCTGAGATTTAGCTAAGTCTGTCTCTCTGCCTTCTGTTGGTACGGCCACGTCCACAGCAATTGACAGAGCTCAATGAAATTTATTCTGAGTACTTGTTACAGTCCTGAGAAGTTTCTTAGTTCAAACCAGCAAAATCAATTCAGTATATTTCAAGATAAAGACCGATAACTGAGGCAACCTCTAAGTTCAAGTGAAGCTATATGTACTTCATTACCATTCCAAAATTTTATCAAAATCGGTTCAGTAGAAAAGTTTCATTAAGAGTTACTGTGTTATATTTAAGAAAACTTCTCGTGAAGGGTTTTGAAGTTTCGGTACAGCAGAATATATAACATTCTTACTTGATTTCTGATCAAGTTACCTTTGTAAATCAAAGTCAATAATCTGATTAAAATTAAGCGATCAGAATAAAGTGCATTAAAAAATTATCAAATATTTTTAACAAACCTCAACTTGGACTTACAAAAAGTAGGCGTAGCATACAAAGGTGTGCCGTCAAACTGTTGCCAATGGAAAAACATAGAAAACCTCAGGTAGATGGGATGATCCCAATAATGTTTCTTAAGCCAAAAAAAAAAGAAAATAGAAAGCAATTTCAAAAGAGCTCCCATTCCATCTGGTAGAACATATAAGGCTCAAAAAATGTATGACGGGAACGCTGCTAAAATGTTAGAGGCCAAAGACAGAGCACGGCAAATGAAGTCAAGTTTTCTAAAATAATATTCCTGCTGCATAATGGATTTTGTCATCATTGTTGCTGAAACTTGATTAAATGTGAAGGACCCAATAGCAGTCAAAATTCTCCAATTAGTACTTATTGCGCCATGCGATATACAGTTGTCAATCACTTGTTAAATACCGAAATGTACATCAAGGAATTTTAACAAAAAAAGATTAGACCAATCATAAGACTTCATAATGTGTCCACTTATTTTAGGACTGACTGGAAATCCTGTCCCGATGTTCAAGACGCCCTTGAGTGGTACAAGAACAATAATGGCATTTGTAACAAGAGAGGTCCGGCCATTGTAGAGATATTGTGCTCTTGTTAAAAGAGAATTGGACAGCACAAAAAATGTGCCCCATAGTGTGACAGATAAAGACGGAGATGGACTACCTGTTTCAACAAAGTGACAGAAAGCACTATTAAAACGTTTAAGGGGGGAGGGGGTTCCAAAAAAGGGTTCAACATTCCATCACTAGTGAAACTATAAAATTAATGGTTTCTTTTTATTAACATACATGTATGTTAAGAACTTTGCGATCTCACTCCTTATTAGTATCTTAATATTTATCTCACATATAAAAGAGTTGGCCGATTTGTTGTTGTGTTTAGATGAGTGTCAAAATGACTGACTGAATGGCAAAAAAAACGTTTGAAAAACAAAGTTAAAAGTTGTTTTCTTCTGATCATTTTTAAGTTGTGACTAAATAAATTGACTGACAGACTGACTAACAATCTGAATGACTGAATGTCTGTGTCAGTTGTTTTGTATCCAAAAATATTCCAACAATCACAAATAATTTGCACCATCAATCATTGACTACAACAACAACAATAAAACACTTTTTATTTCAAATTGAAGGGGGGAAAATACACATACATAACCTACACTCACACATAACACAATACCATCAAACTTTAAATAAATAAAGAAATAAATATTTTTACTTTATTTTTATTTATTTTTTTATTTGCTTTTTTTTAAGTTTTAAGTTTTATGAAATAAAAAAATTAAAAATAAAAGAAAACATGACGCAAATGAGTTAAAACAAATACAAATCAAACCACCAACAGCAATAACAATAACAACAACAACCACTACAATAAATCCAACCAGCAACAGCAGCCAGAACTCAACAACAACAGCAACAGCAACAACAATTATTCCCCACAAATTCGAAAAAAAATACATAAAAAAGAAAAAAACGCCAACGAACAACTTGAAAAGCTTTCAAGTTTGTCTTGAAAAAAATACCGAAATGTTAATAAAAACCAACAACAACAAAACAGAATTTGTTTAAGATTTAACACCAACAAAAGAAATTGAGAAAAAAAAAATAGTCCACTGAAAATTTCGAAAAAAAAAAAAATCTTGTTTTTTTTTTTTTAAACTTTTTTATCAAAACATTGATCGACGCTTGTGTGTTAATGTTACAGGGTGCGCCGGTGGCACAGTGGTTTGTGGGGAAAACGAAAGCTTTAAAAAAAGTAGAATTGAACTAGAACTGAACGAGAACTGAAGAGAACTGAATAAGAAATTTAACTGGAACCTGAACTAGAACTGCACTATAAATGCATTTCAACTGAACTGGAACTGAACTAGAACCTGAATTAAAACCTAAACTAAAAATTTTAACTGAAACATGAACTAGAACTCAACTGGAACATGAACTAGAACTCAACTGGAACTAAACTAGAACTAAACGGAACTAGAAACTATAACTAAACTAGAACCTCAACTAGAACCTCAACTAGAACCTCAACTAGAACCTCAACTAGAACCTCAACTAGAACCTCAACTAGAACCTCAACTAGAACCTCAACCAGAACCTGAACTAGAACCTGAACTGGAACATGAACTAGAACTCAACTGGAACTGAACTAGAACTTAACTGAACTAGAACTAAACTGAACTAGAACCTCAACCAGAACCTGAACTAGAACCTCAACTAGAACTTCAACTAGAACCTCAACTAGAACCTCAACAAGAACCTTAACTAGAACCTCAACTAGAATCGGAACTATAACTGACTTTAGTCAGAAATAAACTTACAGTTTTATTTATTTTTGCTCTCTTCAATTCTCTTCTAACAAGAGACCAAAATCTCTCCATTCGCCTTACCAACGGCCAGTTTTGAGAACTTGCCTCTCTTGGTACAAATACATACCTCAATATCGTTCTTCAAGGGCTTCTTTATCATAATGACAAGATGTTAAGTCTGGCCAAAATAAGGTGCACATATTATGAAGTCTTATGAATGGATGCAACTTTTCTTTGTTAACATTCCTTGATGTAAATTTCGTTATTTTTAGGCAAATGATTGGCTTCTTTTGCCTCAACAGCATATTGCTTCCCATATTAAGAACTTTTTGGGAAATTTTAACTGCTTTTTGGTGCTTAACTTTCCATACGAGCATTAGGAATATAAAATTCTTGACCAGCAAGAACATAAGTTTCATCATCCATTATGGAACAATAATTTTCATGCTCCGTTTTTTTGCCCCTGAATTTTTAGCAGCCAACTTTTTCGCCTCGTTCGCTTTTAAACTTACATTAACTTGAAGTTTTTGTATCAAATAGTCCGAGCTTTGAGTCTACCAGGCTGCTTTCCTATCGGATATGTTGGGAGCTCTTTAGAAAATGCATTCTATTTTTTTGGCTTTAGTGAATCATTTCCTCTACCTGAACTAAGTTTTCTAGCAACGGACAAGTTATCCCGGTATTATTTAATAACATTGGACATAGTTTGATGACAGATCTTTGAATGCTTAACCCACTTTTTGTTAGACCAAGTTGGGTTATGTTAAAAATATTTCATAATTTTAGTAACCGATATGTTTTACAAAAATAACTTGATTTAAAGAACAATCAAATAACACTACTTCCTCAACTAAAACTTAAACTAGTAACTGAATCAGGACCTGAACTAGAATCTGATCTAGAACTTAATTAGAAATGAACAAAAACCTGAACTAAAACCTTAACTGGAAACTGAAATAGAACTGCATTAAAATTGAGCTAGAACGTACTGTAGATAAATAGAACTGTATTGGAATTGAGCTAGAACGAACAATAGATAAATCTATAGTCCAGACTATAACTACAGTGCCAAACTTTATATAAATCTACAATTCATACTTTGAATATGACTTTTTAAACCTCTTTAATAGAGAAAAAAAGATTTTAATGGAAAATCTCGATCCATAATATGAAGACAAATCACAAAATCTAATTCATGTCAATGTTATCGTATTTGGGCCCACTGTACTTTTTTTCGTTTAACCAATAACAGTAACAACAAAACTAAAACACATGAAATTTATGTTGTTTCAACGAAAATCTTAATTTTTGTTTTTGCCATAAACAGCAACAATTACAACAACAAGTAGACAAGAACTGACTGCCAAAATCTGAATGACAGACTGACTGACTTGACTGACTGTTTAAACTTTATTCGCTTAAATGAACCGACGAAAAAAAAAGAAACATTTTCTTTTCTGTTTTTTTTTTTTTTTTTTTTTTTTGGTTTTCAAATCTTCGTCTTCGTAGAAAGAAGAAACATCGTTTCAGACATTTCGTGGAGAGTTACGTGCGGGTGTAATTATGTCTCTTATATTGTTGTTGTTGTTGTCGCTTTATAGAAAAATAATTTTTTTTTGGAATTTTTATTTTTTGTTTTTTCGGAAATTATTTTTTGTGAAATTAAAAATTTTTGCTTAAAACCAGTTTTTTTCAATTTACGAAGACTTTTTTTCATCATCTTCTTCTTTTTCTCATATAAATACAACAACATTTAACATTTTTTTATTATACCCATCACCTGAATAGGTCAGTAGGGTATATATAAGTTTGTCATTCCGTTTGTAATTTCCAAAATTATCGACTTAGACCCCCCAAAAGTACATATATATTATATATATTCTGGATCGGTATGAAAAAAAGAAATTGATTGTCGTATGTCGATTGAAATCAGGTTTATAAAGCCGACTTATAGTTAACATATTTAATATGTATATCAAACGAGATATTTGCTATTGAAATCCAGGGAAATTGGTTCATAAATGTATCGGATATAAGCAAAAAACTTTCTTTCGGGTTTTTTCTATTTTTTTTTTGAAGAATCTAAAAAGAGTTAGAGACAGATCGATTTCAATTAAGTTTGCGGATTTATACGGCGAAGACATGAAATGAACTGGACCATTAGTTACTAAGTTATAGGCAAAAACATATTTTCCTATATTTTGAACCCCCTATGAGAACTATGGACTTGGTTATGATATTGATTGATTACAAATATTTATTTCGTATTTAATCTGTTTTCATTTTTCAAAATCGGTTCATAAATCAGGGAGATATGGTTAATTCTTTCTTTAAAAATTTGTTGTTGTTTTTAACTATAGAAAAACAACAACAACAACATTTGAAATAATGTTTTTCGAGATTTTGTCCATTCTATTAATGTTAGAAATTTAATTTTTTCACTAATGAAACAGAAATATTTTTGTGAATTTTTCATTTGAAGATATAAATTTGATTGGGCTGTTAGTTTCCGAAATATGGGCGAAAACTTATTCTGACGCTGCTGGGGCAGCTACGGATCTAGTTGTCACGCAGAAAAATTACTAATTTTTTTCATGAATTTTGGTTTTTTAAAATTTTCAAATCGGTTCATAAATAGTCGAGATATAAACAATTCTTTATTTTTCTTGTGATTGTTGTTGTTGGATTTGGTATTGAAAACAATAACAATTTAAGGCAAAGTAATGTTTTCCACATTTTCAGCGTTCTATTTAAGCTTGAGACATAATTTTTGTACCAGCAGATCGGTAATAATTAGGAGAATTTTTGAGTTGAAAACATCACAGTAATCGGTTCATTTGTTTTCGAGTTATTGGCAAAAATTCATTTTCCGATATTTTGAACCTTCTATGGGTTATATGGACAGAATTTTGGTAGCTAATTTTTTTCTTAATTTAAATTTTTTAAAACTTCCGAAATCGTCCCATAAATAGCCGAATTATTAATTTATTACTCTTTTAGATTTAGATCAGTAATGTTTTAGTGAAAGCGAAAACTGATCGTGATCTGAATAAAATTTTGCATGCATATTGGGTGATCTAGGGAATATATGTTGACTCATATAAAGGCTATAGAAATGGCTGTCATTTTCTCCTTCTTCTTCTACAAGTGATGACATTATGAAAGTCTTTTTATAACAGGGACTTAACATAAAATGTTAAGTCCGTTGCTAAAAAAACTATATAAGCAAAGGTGAAGGGTATAGAAAATTTGGCATGGCCGAATTTAACACTTTAACTTGTTAAAAATGAATTTGTTGTTGTTGTCGTTGCTATTTCGAATAAATTCAGTGTTTTTTGTTTTGTCAACAGATTTGCCAGCTTCTTGTTGTTGTTTTTATTTTATTTTTAAATTTTTTAATTTTATTTATTTAAGTGTTTCCAATTTCATTATTTTGTACAGGTACATTTTTTCGTATTTTTTATTTTTTTTTTTTTATTATTTTATCACTTTTTTGTTTAATTTTTGTTTCTTTTTCGGTTTCATTAAAATAAATTTTGATCTAAAACATGATTTGGAATTTTGTTACCTCAAACAAAAAATAATAATAAATAATAGTATTTAAATAATAATAATAATTGTTGTTGTTGTTTTTTTGTCCATTTAAAGTGAAATTTTTAACGAAAAACAAAATAATAATAAAACAAGTAAGAATGCTATATTCGGCTATGCCGAATCTTAAATACCCTTTTTTTGTTTTGTCAACAGATTTGCCAGCTTCTTGTTGTTGTTTTTATTTTATTTTTAAATTTTTTAATTTTATTTATTTAAGTGTTTCCAATTTCATTATTTTGTACAGGTACATTTTTTCGTATTTTTTATTTTTTTTTTTTTTATTATTTTATCACTTTTTTGTTTAATTTTTGTTTCTTTTTCGGTTTCATTAAAATAAATTTTGATCTAAAACATGATTTGGAATTTTGTTACCTCAAACAAAAAATAATAATAAATAATAGTATTTAAATAATAATAATAATTGTTGTTGTTGTTTTTTTGTCCATTTAAAGTGAAATTTTTAACGAAAAACAAAATAATAATAAAACAAGTAAGAATGCTATATTCGGCTATGCCGAATCTTAAATACCCTCCACCACAAATTCGTGTAAAGTTAATACGTTAGGTTCCATAGACACACATATACTCACAAATGTATATAACACAGAAATACTTAATTAGTCATAAAATTAGTTACAATTTAAGCTATAAAATTTTTCTATTAACTGCCTTTTTTCTACCAATTTTCATTGAGCTCTGTTAATTTTTGCGGATGTGAGCAGACAAAGAGATTGACGAAAATCGATTGAGATTTTGACTTGATGCAAGAATATATACATTATGGGGTCTGAAATAATTCATTCTTAGCGTTACACACAGAATGACAAAGTTAATATTCTCTCTCTACCACTTGTACTGTGGAGCGTATAAAAACAAAAAATATGCTTGTTATAAGCTCAAAACTATTCTCCGGGAAGGGGTCTTATATGTAGCTCCCATATAAGACCCATTCCCGAAGTTTGGACCAAGATTGTTCATATTTATAATATACTTTGATTATAGTTAGAAAAATCATTGTGCTAAATTTTAATGGAATTGATCTTTATTTAAATGTTTTATAAACTCTAATCCGTTTTCCGGAAAATCCCGTTATAAGGGAGCTATAGGAAAATTTGGACCGATACAGGGCAAATTAATATAATATCTTCAGAACATTTAGCAAAATAATTGTGTCGACTTTCAGTAGAATTGGTCTTTATTTACTCGAGAAGGGGCGTTATAATGGAGCTATATCATAATATGGACCCATTTTAATAAAGTTTACAACATATATTTAAAATAGCTAAAAAATTAGTTGTGCCAAATTTCAATAGAATTGGTTCAAATCTAAAAGTGTTATAAGCTATAAATCATATTCCGGGAAGGGGCCTTATATGGGAGCTATATCAAAATATGGACCCATGTAAATAAAACTTAATACATATATTTAAAATAGCTAGAAAATCAATTGTGCTAAATTTCAAAAGAATTGGTTCAAATTTAAAATTGTTATAAGCTGTAAATCATATTCCGGGAAGGGGCCTTATATGGGAGCTATATCAAAATATGGACCCATGTTAATAAATTTTATAGTATATATTTAAAATAGTTAAAACAATAATTGTGCCAAATTTCAAAAGAATTGGTTCAAATTTAAGAGTTTTATAAGCTATAAATCATATTCCGGGAAGAGGCCTTATATGGGAGCTATATCAAAATATGGACCCATGTAAATAAAACTTAATACATATATTTAAAATAGCTAGAAAATTAGTTGTGCCAAATTTCAATAGAATTGGTTCAAATTTAAGAGTTTTATAAGCTATAAATCATATTCCGGGAAGGGGCCTTATATGGGAGCTATATCAAAATATGGATCCATATTAATAAAATTCACAATATATATTTAAAATAGTTGAAACAATAATTGTGCCAAATTTCAAAAGAATTAGTTCAAATTTAAAAGTTTTATAAGCTATAAATCATATTCCGGGAAATTCCTTATATGGGAGCTATATCGAAATATGGACCCATGTTAATATAATTTATAACATATATTTAAAATAGCTAGAAAATCAGTTGTGCCAAATTTCAAAAGAATTGGTTCAAATTTAAGAGTTTTATGAGCTATAAATCACATTCCGGGAAGGGGCCTTATATGGGAGCTATATCAAAATACGGACCCATGTGAATAAAATTTATAGTATATATTTAAAATAGTTAAACAATTATTTGTGCCAAATTTCAATAGAATTGGTTCCAATTTAAGAGTTTTATGAGCTATAAATCATATTCCGGGAAATGGCGTTATATGGGAGCTATATCAAAATATGGACCAATGTTAATAAAATTTATAACATATATTAAGAATGGTTTAAAAATTAGTTGTGACAAATTTCAGTAAATTATCTTAAAAATTGCGGTCCATATGACACAAAAAGTTTGGGGTGTATCAAAATTTTGCATATTATAGCCTATAACTTTTTTTCGGTTAATCAGATTTTGATAATTTTTGGCACGATGATGAAGCACGTGTAATTGTATGCTAAAATTAATTTTTTGTTTTAGTCCAATTACATTTTTAGAAGAAATTATAAGAGTTCATTTTTGAAATTTTGAGGTTGTTTCAGATATCGGTCTATAACTTCCTTGCTTATAAACCGATATAGCTGGTTTTAAATAGCAAACTGCTTAGGACAATAACAAATCATGTGGCCAAGTTTTATTGAATTCGGTCAATTATTCTAGGCGTGAGAATGTTTCCAACAGACAGACAGACGGACAGACGGATAGACGGACAGACGGACAGACGGACATAGATAAATCGACTCAGTTTTTGATTTTATGCAATAATATATATACATTGTTGGGTCTGAGATGATTCCTTCTTGGCGTTACATACAGAATGACAAACTTAATATACCCTCACCACTTGTGGTGGTGGAGGGTATAATAAATGAAATAAATAAATTATTTTGTACGAATAAATTTATGTTGATTTTCAAAATTTGATAATTTGTTTTTTTCTTAATAAAAATTTACTTTCATTTTTGACTATTTTATAGTCGGAATAATTGAGCTTAAAGTCTAATTTATAGTCCAGACTATAGTTTAGTCTAAACATTAGAAAAAACTGTAGTCCAGACTATCGACTTAAACAGACTACAGACTTATCTACAGTCCAGATTATAGACTAAGTTACAGTCAAGACTATGGATTAAGCTAAAGTCGAGACTATAGATTTAACAACAGTCCAGACTAAAGTAAAATCTATAGAAAAACTATAGTCTAATCTAGTTCAGTTGTAGTTCAGTTCTAGTTCAGTTCTATCTACAGTCTAGACTATTGTCTAGATTATTGTCTAATCTATAGTCAAGACTATAGTCTAATCTATAGTCTAGACTATTGCCTAATCTATAGTCTAGACTGTAGTCTAATCTATAGTCTAGACTGTAGTCTAATCTATAGTCTTGACTATAGTCTAATCTATAGTCTTGACAATAGTCTAATCTATAGTCTTGACTATAGTCTAATCTATAGTCTAGACTATAGTCTTGACTATAGTCTAATCTATAGTCTAGACTATAGTCTTGACTATAGTCTAATCTATAGTCTAGACTATAGTCTTGACTATAGTCTAATCTATAGTCTAGACTATAGTCTTGACTATAGTCTAATCTATAGTCTAGACTATAGTCTAGACTATAGTCTAGACTATAGTCTAGACTATAGTCTAATCTATAGTCTAGACTATAGTCTAGACTATAGTCTAATCTATAGTCTAGACTATAGTCTAGACTATAGTCTAATCTATAGTCTAGACTATAGTCTAGACTATAGTCTAATCTATAGTCTAGACTATAGTCTAGACTATAGTCTAATCTATAGTCTAGACTATAGTCTAGACTATAGTCTAATCTATAGTCTAGACTATAGTCTAGACTATAGTCTAATCTATAGTCTAGACTATAGTCTAATCTATAGTCTAGACTATAGTCTAGACTATAGTCTAATCTATAGTCTAGACTATAGTCTAGACTATAGTCTAATCTATAGTCTAGACTATAGTCTAGACTATAGTCTAATCTATAGTCTAGACTATAGTCTAGACTATAGTCTAATCTATAGTCTAATCTATAGTCTAGACTATAGTCTAATCTATAGTCTAGACTATAGTCTAATCTATAGTCTAGACTATAGTCTAATCTATAGTCTAGACTATAGTCTAATCTATAGTCTAGACTATAGTCTAATCTATAGTCTAGACTATTGTCTAATCTATAGTGTAGACTATAGTCTAATCTATAGTCTAGACTATTGTCTAATCTATAGTGTAGACTATAGTCTAATCTATAGTCTAGACTATTGTCTAATCTATAGTCTAGACTATTGTCTAATCTATAGTGTAGACTATAGTCTAATCTATAGTCTAGACTATTGTCTAATCTATAGTCTAGACTATTGTCTAATCTATAGTGTAGACTATAGTCTAATCTATAGTCTAGACTATTGTCTAATCTATAGTCTAGACTATTGTCTAATCTATAGTGTAGACTATAGTCTAATCTATAGTCTAGACTATTGTCTAATCTATAGTCTAGACTATTGTCTAATCTATAGTGTAGACTATAGTCTAATCTATAGTCTAGACTATTGTCTAATCTATAGTCTAGACTATTGTCTAATCTATAGTGTAGACTATAGTCTAATCTATAGTCTAGACTATTGTCTAATCTATAGTCTAGACTATTGTCTAATCTATAGTCTAGACTATTGTCTAATCTATAGTCTAGACTATTGTCTAATCTATAGTGTAGACTATAGTCTAATCTATAGTCTAGACTATAGTCTAATCTATAGTCTAGACTATTGTCTAATCTATAGTCTAGACTATTGTCTAATCTATAGTGTAGACTATAGTCTAATCTATAGTGTAGACTATAGTCTAATCTATAGTGTAGACTATAGTCTAATCTATAGTCTAGACTATTGTCTAATCTATAGTCTAGACTATTGTCTAATCTATAGTCTAGACTATTGTCTAATCTATAGTCTAGACTATTGTCTAATCTATAGTCTAGACTATTGTCTAATCTATAGTCTAGACTATTGTCTAATCTACAGTCATGCTATAGTCCAAACAATTATAGTTTAATCTCTGATTACAGTTCAATTCAAAGTCAAGCTTCTTGTTGTTTTTTGTAGTGAAATAAATTCACTTGTCTTGTTTCCGCTCATTTTTCTTGAAATCTAATTCTCTAGAAACTTAATTTAATATCGTATTTAAAATTTATATATCATTTATCTTATTGTTATCAACCTTTGTCAAGCATGATTATTCGTTTATTATTATTATTATTTTTCCATTCTCCCTTTTATGATTTATCTTCGTTTTAGGGAGTTGTTAAGGATAATTGGAACCTGTATTAATGTATGTTTAGTTGATTTCTTGTAAATTATATAGAAACTATATAAAATCTATTTGACAATATAACTAATTATGAAAAAGAAAACTCCTTTCCTCTTGCCGAACACCACTCCCTCTCTCTTTCACATGTAAGTGAGTGAGTGAGTGAGGGAATGAATGAGACATTAATAACGTCTATTTATGTTTGTTAGTTAACTGGACTTATTACAATTACAGTTAAATTAGTGTGTATATATAAGATATATTTATTAGATATATGTATAGACATTAATATGTATATATATGTGTATGTATGTATGTGTATACAATATACACGTGCATATAATAACATATAATGATCCACCCTTTTATTGATTTTTCCCTACTCCAACTTTGAAGGCGAACCTTATTATGGCCCAATACAACATCAGTTGGTGTTTGTTTTTTTATTTGTAGTTGTAGTTGTTGTTGTTGTTTTTATATATTATAATTTATATATTGTTGTGAAAATTCGCTTTAAGTATTAAGCTCACTAATACTAATAAAGAGAGTAAACAAATACATTTAAAGTTATGTAGAATTTGTATTGTTAAATTGTTGTTATTGTGAGAGTATGTGTTTTATTATTAAGAAGAAGAAGAAAAGCAAAGAAAATTGTATATAAAAAAGCATGATTATCCTTGAATCATTACAAAAAGTAAAGGATATGTTCCTTATTACAAATGCCCAGTAACCAAGACTAGAGTTAACATAAAAAATTATTATTTTATAGAGGGATGATGATAATGATAAAGAGAGAGAAAGATAAGAGAGTGAAGAGGGGAGAGAGATAAATGAATATAAACAAATCAGTGTTGCAAATTTTTCTCTAACAAATATCTTCATTTTAGCGTAATTTAGCATTCAGAAACGCTAAAATGTATTTATAACTGAGAAGGATTTTTGTGCAGCCAAGCGCACTTACTCCTCAAAGTAGGCAATTGATTTTATGCTCGTTTTTTTCTTCAATTTAAATTTTCTTTTAGAAATTATTTTGTCCTTTTGATCAGTAAATTTATTTTATATTTTAATTTAAGATCCTGGTATATAACACTTATTTGAACAGACAACCCTCGTATTTATATATTTCTATATAGAAATATAAAATTTCAATTGCCTAAGTGTGAGTTTATGTAAAAATTATTTAAGTGTGATCTCTATAAGAGATATATTTAAGTGTATTAGTGTTTTTGTTTTTTTTTATATATAAAATATTCTTGTTTCAGCCTAAATCCACCCTTAATAATTGTGGGGAGTTAAACAGGGTGGCTTTTAAGCCATAAATAGGGAGGGATATATAACTTATATATAACTACCAAGACATTCAAATAAAAGCAAACACAGATAGAACAACATCAGTATAGAAAATATCGTCTGACAAATCAATAACAAATTAAACCCAAAAAGGAAGTTAAGAGAATTTTTTAAATGTTTAATCTCAGAGAGAGAGAGAGAGAAAAAAAAATCTCCTAAAAGTAGGCTTTATTTTTTATATATTGATGCTCATCATAAGTATGCTATAAAAATTAATTTAAAATTATTTATTTTAAAATATATTTTCAAATTTTAAAACATATTTTATAACAATAACAAAAATAATGCTGTTAATAACTGAACAATTTTCCTCTCTTTAAAGTAGTTCATCTCAAACTCTTTAATAACTGTCATCATGAAGTTTGTCATCTCTTTTATTTATCAAAAAAAATCGCTTCAAATATTTACTCTTAAAAAAAACTTAAATAAATTTTGTTCTCTAAAAAAATCTCTTAAACTTTACTCTCCATTAAAAGAGAATTTTTCACAAATAATTATTAACAGAAACTCTTAATAATTTTCTCTCATTTTATTATTACGCTCTTATTGATATTAAAAAAAATTATTTTTCTTCGAATTATTTGCGAATCTGTCTCTCTCTCTTTCCCATTCTCTTCGAAATTTATCCTTTATTGACTTAAATTCATTTAAGCAAAATAATAATTTCTTAGTTAAGGTCTTCTGTTTTATGTTTGTATGTGTATTTAGATATATGACAGTATGTGTATGCATAAGTCTCAGTATTTACTTTGTGTGCATTGTGAATCCCAACAGATGTTTTTTTAAATTTAAATATGAATTTTCATAATTTATTAATGTTTTTACTATTTTTATATGGAAACTTATTTCGCAACTACACTGAAATTAAAATGCATTTAAATTTGTTAAATCGGAGGAGAATTTCAATGAAAAAATCAATTTTTATCGCTTAAAAGTTTGGATGTTTCACAGATAATTTTGGCTTATTTTTTCCGCCTTTATTCCATCTATTAGTTTTAGTTTTTCAACACAAAGTCAATATTCACCACAAAAACTTTATTTTCATTATTCACTATTTACCACTAAGATTAGTTTTCACCAAAATTGGATTTCTGCAATAATATCTCAAATTTTATACCCACCACCATTATCAATGGTGATGGGGGGTACAATAACTTTGTCACTTCCGTTTATAAGGCCAAAAAGAAATCATCTAACACCTCATAATGGATACATAAACCTGCATCAAATCAAAGTTTGAGTTGATTTAGTTTTATCTGTCTGTCTTGCTAATGGAGAAAAGTTATAACCCGATATCTGAGACAATCTCAAAATTCCGAAAAAAGATCTTTTTTTAAATATTTTAACAAAAAATAATTTTATTCAATTATAACATAAAGTTATATGTACTTCATCATCTTGCAAAAATTCTTCATCATCGGATCAAAAGAAAAAAATTTTGATACACCCCAAAATCACTTTGTCATAAAGATTACAATTTTAAAGATAATTTTCGGAAATTCACCACAAATATTTATTTTGATGTACTAAGAAGAAACTAGATTGTGCTCTAACCATATTTTGCTATAGTTCCCATATATGGCCCCTTCCCAGATAACGGTTTTAAGTCATTGAAATGGTCCGATTCCATTAAAATTCCGCTCAATTCTTTGAGTTTGTAAACCTCATAAAATAGAATATTTTGCTGAAGCTCCCATATAAGCAACTTCTAGGTCCATATTTTTCTATAGCTCCCATAAACTGTATTTTTTTACCATTAAATTAGTTTTCTAAATTTGAATTTCACCACAAAATTTGCTTCTTACCACTAAATTAATTATCCACTACTAAATTAATTTTTCACCACTAAATTAATTTTTCACCACTAAATTAGATTTTGCCACTAAACTGGTTTTTTGCCACTGAACTTGTGTTTTTATCACTAAATTAGTTTTTCACCACAAAATTATTATTTTTTACCATTAAACTAGTTTTTCACCACAAAAACTAGTTTTTCACCACTACACTAGTTTTTTAGTTTTTCATCACTAAATTTTAATTTTTCCATTAAACTGTTTTTTCCCAATAACTTAGTTTTTTACCACAAAACTAGTTTTTCACCACTGAGTTTTTACCACTAAACTTGTTTTTTATCGCTAAACTCGATTTTCACCATTTTCATCACTAAACTAATATTTCACCACTTAACTAGTTTTTCACCACTCAACTAATTTTACACCACTGAACTCGATTTTCACCACTAAATTATTTTTCCACTAGTTTTTTATCGCTAAACTCGATTTTCACCATTTTTCATCACTAAACTAATTTTTCACCACTAAACTTATTTTTCACCACTAAACTACTTTTTCACCACTCAACTAATTTTTCACCACTGAACTCCATTTTGACCACTAAACTCAATTTTCATCTTAAATTTAATTTTTGTCGCATTTTCTTTAAAAAAATTTGAAATGTTTAAGTAAAAACATATTTCCTATAATTTTCCTTATAAGAAGGGTGTATAGAATTGTCTGACATTCTTTATAAAATTTATTACACTTTATTGTTGTAATTTATTTTTATAATACAACACAAACAATGTGGTTTTTAATAGAAACATATGAATTCAATGAAAAAAACACGCGATTTTATAACAATAAACGCATTTTTTTATTTTACTTTAATTGTGTATGTAATTTTTAGATAAAATGACAGACAGACAGACAGACAGACAGACAGACAGATAGACAGAAAGACAGACAGACAATTAGTTAAAATAACAGATATTACGAATAATTCTAAGGTGAAATTGTCATAAATTTTTAAAATGTTAATTATATACATAATTTTATCTAGTGGAACCATAATTTATCAGAAAACTGAAGAAAATAATGACGTTAATTCAAGATGGTGAATTTTTCTTTTATTTATGGAGTTTATTTTTGAAAAAGCTTGTAATGTGATACACAAATTAAATATTTAATTAATTCTTAATAGAGCGAATAAAATAAAAAAATGTGAAAAATTCATAAAAATTATGCGCTATTAAATACATTGATGCATATTCCCATAAATGCACATACTTTTTAACGAAAAAATATTAAATTATTTAGTGGGAAAATAAGGAGTGAAATCGAGTGACATTTTTGTAAAATGTCACTTATTATGTTTAATGTCAAACAAATGAATATAATTGTTAATCTGATAAAAATGAGAGACCAGAAAAATTGCCTTCTCTAATTCTTAAATAGTTACAACAAAAGCAAAACTTGGTCCTATAAAAACTCAACTTGATCCTACAAAAAGTTGATCAAGCATTTAAAGGTCTTTTGTCAAACTATTTCCAATACCAAGTAGATGAAATGGTCCACATAATGTTTTGAAGGCCAAAAATTAAAAATAGAAAACATTTTCAAAGCAGCTTCCAAAACATCCGCTAGGAAAGCAGGTTGGTTAGCTCAGTGCTCGGAGTAATTATTAAAGTTAAACAAGACCCAAAGGAACGCTGTTAAAAAATTTAGAGGCCAAAACGGAGGACGAATATTGAAGTCAAGTTTTCGAAAAAATTCTTGCTGCATAATGGATGACGAAATGTTTGCCCGGCATGTTTCTCAGTGCTTCCTGCTTGGAATGCTGATGAAAAGTTTGTGTCTATAAATACCGAAACTTATACCAAAGAATGTTTACAAAAAAGGATGCTTGTGTCCACTTATTTTTGGGCGGACTTGGCAACAATAATTTGGTATTTGTACTAAAAGAGGCAAAATCTTCAAACTGCCCGGAACTAAGGCCAGTAGAGAGATATTGGACTCTGGTTAAAAGTGAATGGAAGTGAACAAACAAGACTTAAAAATAAAATCATGTTTACATTTAAAAAGTACCTCTACTCTCATCTCGATGGGAACAACAAAAATAGAGAAAAAATTAAATGCATTTATAGGTATATGCATCAGTGTAGATGTTGAGATAGTTAGCTTTGACAATCGTACCTCCGGCCTTTGAATTACTTCAAATATTTTCCATGCTTTTTTATATAATTATGAACAAAACAAGTAAGAATACTTTATTTGGCTATGCCGAATCTTCAATACCCTCCACCACAAATGCGTGTGTAGTAAATATGTTATGTTTCGTACTAACACATTATTATAGCAAAATTTATTCTCATTTTATGATCATCTTCGTTTTAATTTAGAGGTTGCCACAGATATCGGTCTATATATTTTAATATACTGAATCGTTTTTACTGGTTTTAAATAGGAAACTTCTCAGGACTGTAGCAAATACTCAGGCCAAATTTCATTGAGCTCTGTCAATTATTGTGGATGTGAGCGTATTGACAGAGTGGACCCACCTAAATCAATTCAGATTCTGATTTGTTGCAAGAATTTATATACATTATGGGGTCTGAGGTGATGCCATCTGAGCGTTACATACGAAATGACAAAGTTAATATACCCTCTACATCCTTGAGGTGGTTTAGGGTTTAATAATGATTATAATATTTATCTTGTTGCGAGGGTAACAATTTCCAATAATTTTCATTCATTTGTTTATAGTTTTATTAACATAACCTCAAAAAGAAATGCGTGTCTCCATACATGAGAGAATGAATACTTCAATCATGCAATCAATCCATAATTATGATTAAATTCATATGTTTTTTCTTTATGCAAACATTTTTCATTTGAATCGATTTATTTAAAATAGAGAGAATGAATGAATGAATGAACAAATGACACGATAATCTAAATGGTGTTTCTATGTCACACAAATACACACAAACATGACAGAGACGGAGAGAGAGAGTGAGTAAACGAAAAACTGAATTGTGAAAAACTATAAAATTTATTCAAATTTAAGTTAGAAAAATTATGATTGTGCGCTTAATCATATTCTGGGTTTTTTTTTCTACTTTAAATTTATGGTCGTTGGAGAATGACGATGATTATGATGAATTTAACCTTGAAATAGTTAAAATAAGTGAATTTCCGTTAAAGTTTTTTTTTTCAATTTGTATGTTGAACTTTTGAAATGGAGAGGAGTGTGATTGAAAAGAAAAATAAAATCATGGAGTAAAATGCATGACAACATAAATTTTTATATGAATTTTTCACCACTAAACTGGTATTTCACCACCTGACAGGGTTTTCACCACTATAGTAGCTTTTTACTAAAGAAAACTTAATTTTTCATAACCACAAAACTTGATTTTTACCACAAAACTCAATTATTTGAAGAGTACTTGCTTTTCATCTAAAAACTCGATTTTCACCACTAAATAAGTTTTTCACCACTTAACTAATTTTTCACCACTTAACTAGTTTTTCATAGAAAAACTCGATTTGTATCTCTAAGCTCAATTTTCTGCAGAAAACTATATTTTCAATAAAAAACTCTATTTTCACCACTAAACAGATTGTGCACCACTTTCCGCCCCAAAGTAATTTTTCTGGACTAAAATTATTTTATTACCACTTAACCAGTTTTATTCCCACTAAAGTACACTTTCACCACTAAGCTTGTTTTTCACCACTAAGCTTGTATTTTTAAGCCCCAAAAAATTGTTCACCACTTAACTAGTTTTTCATCGCAAAACTCGATTTGCATTTCTTAACTGAATTTTATGCAAACAAATTCGATATTCAACAAAAAATTATATTTTCACCACTAAACCGATTTTTCACCACTAAACAAATTGTTCACCACTTTCCGTTCCCAAATAATTTTTCAGGACTAAAATTTTTTATAACCACTTAACCAGTTTTTCCCCACTAAAATACACTTTCACAACTAAACCAATTTTTCATTTTCATTACCAAACTCATTTTTCTTCACAAAAACAGAAAACACGATTTTCAACAAAAAAACTACATTTTCACCACTAAACTAATTTTTTACCACTAAACTAATTTTTCAGCACTTAACTAGTTTTTCACCACAAAACCAGTTTTTTGCCCCAAATAATTTTTCACGACTAAACAAATTTTTTGCATTTAATTAGTTTTTCACCACTAAATTAATTTTTTACCACTAAATTAATTTTTCACCACTAAATTAATTTTTCACCACCAGACTACTTTTTCAACCAAAAACTAGTTTTTCAGTTCAAAACTTGTTTTTCAGCCAAAACCTAGTTTTTCACCTCAAAACCGATTGTTCACCTCTAAATAAATTTTTTAACACAAAATTCGATCTTCACCACCAAAATCGTTTTTCAACTATAAAACACTTTCTTTACCATAAAAATCTAGAGAAAACAAGTAAAAATCTTGTAGTCGGTCAAGTCGGACTATAATGACTGATAAGAAAAATTCATGAGCGACCATTTTGTGATTTATGATTTTTTCTGGTGGGATATATAAAGACTGATCTTGGACATCATTCCAGAGCATAAAATGACTTTTGTTAAATTTGGTAAAAATCAAATTTTAGGAGCCAAAACCCCCATTACGGGGAGACTTTCAAATGGGGTCAATTTGAAATAATATATCAATCATAACCAATTTCAATAGGAATCGTCCTCGGATCAAAATAATACCACAAACAAACACATAATACCCCGACCACATACGATAGTGGAGGCTATAAATATTATCATGGCGATTTCGTAAAATGTTCCAACATGTAATGTTCCGGGTTCCTATGAAGCGGAATCGCAGGTTTTTTTTAAAAATTTACTTAAATAAATGTTTTAATTAAAATTAGCATAACTAAACAAGAGTCTTTAGCTAAAATGCATAATTAAAAACGCAGGTCAATTGAAAGCATTTGTATTTCGGAATTCTGAACTTTATTGTTAGGAAATAATATGTAATACACGTGTCGTTCACTTAAACATAGTGAGATCGAAGAAAATGTAACATAATAAAAATGCAATTATTTGCGAATCTACACTCAACCATGAAATCTTTGTTCATTATAACGAAAAATTTTCGTTTATTTTACGTAAATTCTTCAAATTGATGAAAAATCTTCAATATGACTATTTGAATTCGTTAACAAAAATGGGGTTAATTTGAATAAATATTATTCAATTTGAATAATAAATTATTCAAATTGATAAAAATAAATTCTTTATATTGATGAATATTATTCAATTTTAAAAACCATATTTAAGTTAAATTTACGAAATTTTTGTTGAATTGAGTAAAGAATTATGTTAAATTGTTGTAATAAATAATACAAAAAATATTAAGGACCAAGGGAAGGTGTATTTCCCATATAAAGCCAATATTGATTATAGATATCTTAAGAACTGTTATAACGAGAATTTTGAAAATCTGGTCCCAATGTCTTCCTCAAGGAACTGTTGTACTGGACAAAATGTAAGACGGATAGGATCAGGGGAGAAGTAGCCTTCATACAAAGCAAATATTGATAATCGAATATCTATAGATCTAGTACAGCGAGAATATGGACCCAATTACATTTTTTATTAATTTTTTTTGCGATTTGTGAAATTTTTTCGAGATCTTGGACTGAGGACCGGGTAAAAGCTAAATTTAGATAGTAATTAAATAGAGTAGAAAACATAATAGAAACTGCAAATATTGCAATGTCTAGCGGACGGTGTTGAGCCGACCGACTTGTATTTCTGATGAAAAGTTACTTCATGTTTGTTGATCAGCTGATCTTCCATTTGCATTTTTATCAATTAAATGTTCTATAAAAAATATTTTCCTCCTGCATGTTTATCTGTATTCAGTTTACATTTTCTTCGTCAATTTTCATTTAATATAAAAACTTATTTGATGAAAAAAATTGTTAAATTAACAAAAAATTTTATTCAAATTAACTTAATTTTAGTATGTAAAATTGAATAAATTTTTGTGTTATTTTACTTATGATGCGTTATTGCCGTTTTTACTTAAATATTTGTTGATGTAAAATATTTTTCGTTCATTTTTTAACGAAATTTTATTTAATTTCAAATCTTTTACAAATAATTTCTTTGATTAAATTTTGTTAGTTTATTTGAAGAATTTTCTTCAATTTGAGGAAATTTCTTCAATTTGAGGAAAAATTATGTTAATTAAATTACAAATCTGTTTTTTACCTACCACATTTGGTTCAGTGTACTGTCTTAAAACAATTTTATATAATATCGGACTCAAATTGTGTGTTAAAATCATTTCCAATTCCCCCCTTAATGTAAGCGAAATGCAAAAAAAAATATTATTTTTTAAAAATGCTTCAATGTTGAACCTGAATAATTAATTAATAATAAATGTTTAATCATAAATGTTTCATAAAAAAATTTATTAATGCAAACAAATAAAAATGCTATAATCGGCCATAGCGAATCTGAAATACCCTCCACTATGAATATTATTTAAAAATTAGGGTCCTTATATGGAAGCTTTAATAAAATATGGACTGAGTTTGTTCAAATTAACAATAAATATTTAAGACGTTTGGAAAAATCATTGTGCCGAATTTCAATGGAATTGGTCTTTATTTAAATGTTTCCTAAGCTCAAATACGTTTTCCGGGAAGGGGTGTGCTATATCAAAATATGGACCAATATTGTTCAAATTAATAACGTATATTCAGGAGAGCTAGAAAATTAATTGCTTCGAATTTCTACATAATTTGTTCTTATTTAACAGTTTCATAAGCTTAAAACCCCTTTTCCGGGAAATGGGCGTTATGTGGGAGCTATAACAAAATATGGACTAATATTTTTCAAATTAATAACGTATATTCAGGAGAGCTAGAAAATTAAATGAATTGAATTTCAATATAATTTGTTCTTATTTAATAGTTTTCCCCTTTTCCGGGAAAGGGGCGTTATATGGAAACTATAGCAAAATATGGACCGATAGTAATAAAAATTAACAACATATTTTCAAGATGATTAGGAAATTAATTGTACCCAATTTCAATAGAATCAGTTTTTTATTTAAGATTTGCATAATCTATAAACCATATTCCGGGCAGGGACCTTATAAGGAACCTAAGTCAAAAAATGACCCCAGCATAATCTACTTTCTTTGGATTTTTTATTGTATCAAAGCAAATATAAATGGCAAATTTCAAAAACATACTCTACAAATTGCCACCCATACAGCACACACGTTTTCGGGGTGTATCAAAATTTTTCATATTTCTGACTATAACTTTTTTTCTATTAATCCGATTTTGATGATTTCTTTTGTACGATAATGAAAAATATTGAACTGTAATAATATTTTTCTTTAAATCCCGTTGAAATTAGAAAAATTCTTTTTCGTTATTTTAAGCTTGTCTCAGATATCGATCTATAACTTTTTGCTGATTAAGCGATATAACAGCTTTTAAATGGGAAACTGCTTTGGGGCAATCAGAAATAATCTGGATAAATTTCATTGTAACCGGATAACTATTCAAGGTGTGAGAAAGTTTCCAATAGACAGACAGACGGATAAAGCTAAATCGTCTCAGATTTTGATTTGTTGCTAAATTATATATATTTTATGGGGTCTGAGATGATAACTTCTTGATATTATATACGGAATATTAAAGTTGTTCTTTTATAAAAATAATAATAATTTGTGATTTTTTTTTTCTATTTTCGATTTAAATTCTTTTATTTAATTGAACCTGTTTTTTTTTCTGAAAACCTCTTTCAGAACGTACGATTTGATTTATGAGGACAATTAATTTATTTTTGAATTCTATATTTATAGAAATATGGATCTGGTTTTAAATTGTGACAAAAAACTGAAAGATAATTTGAAATTAAATAACAAAAAAGTTGAAATTCTTTTGAACGATCACAATGGATATTGTGGACTTGTTTGTGACATTTACGATCTCAGATTTTCCACAATTTCGCTGTCGGGAACTCGTTTAATGTTTCCATTTACTTCAAGCCGATTTTGTGATAATTAGGAAATTCTTAACTTTGGCGATATCTTTATAAATTTTTGGCAATGTTCGGACCAATATTTGAGGAACCTGCCTCCCATACAAATGTCCGCCCGGAATGAGGTTTTAAGCTCAAAAAAGTCCTAAATATTAAACGGTTTCAACAAAATTTGACAAAAATTAGTCTTATGATATTCTTAAACGCCAAATTATGCGAGGGGTAGTGCATTGCTTTCCATAGGTTCTCCATACAAGCCCTCTTAAAAATATGACTTTGAAGGGCATAAATCTTACATATACTTTGGTGTTGTAATGAAAATTAATCAAATTAAGATATGATTTAGAAGAATAGAGGTTCCTATCTGCTAAGGACCGAAGTTTAAGGCCTTTCAAAATTAACCCTCTCAGGTATGTTGATTTTTATAGATACTCTAACAGTTAATCTTAAATAAAATGTCTCATATTTAAGGTGAGTCTTTTTCTTCGTGTTTAAGAGTTGATCTGGAGAAGAACAGACCCTCATCTGTTTGGGGCCTTGTACTCTCCTTTTAATGGTTCAATTTCCTCATGATAAAATTACTTCTTAATAAAATTTCTCATGATTAAAATAGAGACATTTAAGAGTTGATATAGAGGACTACAGATACCTATCTGCACAGGGGCGTATTCGGTAATGCTCCAAAGTTGTTCACCTCTGTTAGTTTAAAAAAAATCCAAAACTATTTTTTTGGAAATAATTCTATAAGTTTTGAACCGTTAAAGATATCTAAATATAATTTAATATGGTTATAGTTGAGTCACTTTGGAGTTGATTAGGAGGACTGTAAGCCTTCAACTTGTCAGGTGCGTGATTGGCATCCTTCCAAAGTAAACCATCTTAAGGTATTTTAATTCTGTTAAAATCGCCAAATATTCATTTATGAATTGAGACTAAGGAAATGGTGCATATAGATAGTCCTTATAAATCCTATATAGTCTATATAAATCTCTATGGGTACATATTTTTTATTATTTCCGATATATTAAAAACAAAATTAATTTTTACCCCATTTTAAGACTTGTTTTTTTCTTAGTTTCCTTCATTCCTTGTAGACTCCATATGGACCTTAAATTTTTCATAGAATTTATGCCCGATTTATTATATAGTTCTTTATAATATTATTATACAAACCTTTTAAGTATACGGATCCGTTAGAAAGTTTTAATAATCTGAAGTTTGAATTTAAAAAAATAATCATACTTTTTGGATTTTTCCCCTAAAAAGTTGGTAACATTTATTCCCTGAAAAGAGCTTTTTTTTGTTCAGAACTTTGTAATTTGTTAACTAATTCTACTAAGTACAACCGGATGTGCTTGGGCCCTGTACAATGTTAGTCAATTTTGAAAATAAAATTTAACTTTTCCCGTCAAGTTCTCAAATCGGAAAATGGGAATCATTTTTAAATTATCTTGATTATATAACTACCTGTATAATGTAAATACCCTAGAAGTGTTTACTCTTGGACGGTTTTTATAAGGACAGGTCGATTATTTTAAACAAGATTTAAACGAATGGGATTTTTGGGTATTTTAGCAAGGAAAAATGGGAATTTGTAAAAAAATTGTGCTTCGCTGGCCCCAAACAAACATAAGTATTTCATTATCATCCGATTTAAATAGATTATTAGTAATTTAAATTTCTTGGTACGTGGAGAGGTACCCCACCCCTGATTTTATCCGTCCCACGTTTTGTCCGTTTTGTTCCTTCAAAAAGTGATTAAGGTCATTTTGTGAACTCTCGCTGTTACAGTTGTTTAGATATTCGATTACCTACCAATATATGCTTTATATGTGGGTTTCCTTCCCTTTGGTCCTATCCGTTAAATGTCCAGTAAAAAGCCCCTTAAAAAAGTAGTTGGGACTAAATTTAAGAACTTCCGCTTTTATAATTCTTTACATATTCCATAACCAATATATGCTTTGTACTGGCCCTATTAGTCCTACGTAAAACAATTCCTTGAGGAAGTAGTTGCTACCAAATCTGACAACTCCCGGTATTATAATCCTTTAAATATTGGATCATCAATAAAAGTTTTAAATGAGCGATACTCCTCCTCCTGGTTTTATACGTCCTACGTTTTTGTAAAATTATTGAAGACGGTTCTAGCCTGACTATGTAATACCCTACACCACACTGGTGGTTGTAAATGACAGTTATGAAAAAATTTTAAACGACCCTCGTATAATTTGCTTTCCTTATTTATGCTTATGTGTGCAATAAATTATTATATGAAACAAAAGCGTTTTAACAGGAATTTTTTCTGTAGGTTTATATAGAAGTTAGGAAAAAATTATGGACTGACCCTCGTATAATTTCGTACAGTGTTTTTTGCTATTATTTGTCTTAATTTGGCTAAATATACTCTCATATAAGTGCGATTTATGAGTTTCAAAGGTGATATTTGAAAGGATGGTTGTATGGGACCTATGAAAAATAATGGACCGATCCTCATACAATTTGTCATATCGTTGCTTCCTTTTTCCAAAATTTGGTTAAAATCGCTTTATATTTAGGAATTTTATGGCCTAAAAATCTCATTATGGGGGGGACATTTGTATGGGGCCTATAAGAAACAGTGGACCTGTTATAACCAATTTCAATAGCCATCGTCCTTGGGCCAAAATCATCGAACGTACCGAATTTTATTAAGATACCTTCAAAACTGTACTTTGCAAAGAAGCTTAAAGCGTCTGAGTTAGTGATTCTGAGTCGAACGGTATACTTAAAGATGGTGGTAGGACAACCTTTTCCTGCCTGCACAAATGCATAATACCACCACCACATATGATGGTGTAGGGTATGAAAAGTAAGTGAATTGTCAGTCCTTATAAAACTTGGAAAGAATCTGTATCTTATAATTAACAAAAGTTTTCAAGAAGCGTTTTATTAGAATTTAAATAATGGGTTGGTCCAAACACAACACTACGGAAAAGCCTGGACTCATTAAAAATCATGGTTCTGATGAAGAAACTTATGTCGAAATAAGAAATTTTAATGGAAAATCAAATAAAATGATTAGAAATAACATAACCTATAAATTAATAGGAGGACGTCGTGGATGAAGAACTGTGGCGACACCTTAAATGGTTCATCGTATATTACGTGACATAAAAAAGGCGACATTTACTGAGCAGCAGGGATTTAAAAAAGAATTAAATCTGTCATTAAGTACAGAAATTGTATCAGATAGCTTAAGGGATATAATTTGAAAAACCATGGACCATGAAAAGTTCCCCTCTTAACTGCTCCGCATGTCTTAAATAGTTTAAAGTTTGCTAAAAACTTACTCGATTTGGCATATTGAAAAAGGGAAGTAAGATTTTGTGGACCGAGAAGCCAAAAGAATATTTTTATTCGAAAGGAGGCCTCCTCGCAATGAATATAATAAACAATTTACAACAAAAACTTTCAAATACGACGGTTATTGAGTGTTATGGTATGAAGGTGCTTCTCGTTTTATGGTATTGGACCCATTTACCGTATGAATGTGTCAGAATGTATGGAAATATTAGACGAAGTAATGCAACCGTATGTATCTGATGAAATGCCAATGATTTGGACCATACAACAAGACAACGCCCCGAAACATACCAGAAAAATAGTTAAAAAGTGGTTTTAAAATAATGAAGTCGCTATAATGAAATGTTTTTGTTAATTCTTCTCTTGACTTATGTTCGACATTATTAAACCATAAAATAAAAATAACTTTTTATTCAAATGGTTGTATGTATGTGGTGCTATTATTTTGACCGCAGCTGTATTTTTTTATTATTGGAAAAATATATTTTTTTAAAATTTTATAGGGAATCTGGAACATATTTTTCTAAAATTTTAAGATTTACATTTACAGTCCGCTTATGTGAAGATAAATTGAAATTTAATTAGCCAAGACACAAACCATATGTTTTAACAAAGCTCTGTTAACACATTCACAGAGCTCTGGAAACACATTCACAGAGCATTGCTTTCACCCGCTATACAAAATAAGTACGAATTTGTAATCATTTCTGGGATTTGAAAAATGAAACCATGATATAGAGACCAATCGGTCACACTTATAGGCCCTATTCGATATTCCCAAATAAACTTTAAAATTTGAGAAAATTTGATTTTCCTGAAATTCTGAATTTAAAAAAAAAATCAACATATCCAAAGAGGTCAGCTTTAGAAGGCCACCGACTATGCCCCTAAACAGATAGAGATCAGTCCTCTTCCAAATCAACTAGAAAACATCTCAACTCCAATCATGTAAGAGATCATTAAGAATTCTCCAATTGGTTCAAAAATTACAGCATTTTTTACCAAAAAATGAATTAAGAGCGTTATGTGTGATCATCAACTTATCACTTCCCTTCTCCCTCATTCGATCTTTATCATCATGTTTCGTTTTATTAATATTCTAAACATTATTATTTGCACGATTATTAATGCAATTTTGTTGTTGTTGGAAGTTAAAATGTTAATTTCATAAAAATAATAAAAATAGATTAAATACGATTTTCTATTATTATTTTGTATGTGTGTATGTGTATGTGTGTATGTGACTTATTTGTTGTCATTTCTAAGTTAATAATTATTTAGTATTTTATATTCTAAACATCAATTTTAATGCAAACAAATAAAAATGCTATAATCGGCCATAGCGAATCATAAATACCCTCCACCATAAATATTATGTAAAAATTAGGGTCCTTATATGGAAGCTTTAATAAAATATGGACTGAGTTTGTTCAAATTAACAATAAATATTTAAGACGTTTAGAAAAATCATTGTGCCGAATTTCAATGGAATTGGTCTTCATTTAAATGTTTCCTAAGCTCAAATACGTTTTCCGGGAAGGGGTGTGCTATATCAAAATATGGACTAATATTATTCAAATTAATAATGTATATTCCGGAGAGCTAGAAAATTAATTGCATTGAATTTCAATATAATTTGTTCTTATTTAATAGTTTTCCTGTTTTCCGGGAAGGGGACGTTATATGGAAACTATAGCAAAATATGGACCGATAGTAATAAAAATTAACAACATATATTCAAGATGATTAGGAAATAATTTGTACCAAATTTCAATAGAATCTGTTTTTTATTTAAGAGCTGTATAATTTATAAACCATATTCCGGGCAGGGACCTTATAAGGAACCTAAGTCAAAAAATGACCCCAGCATTATCTATTTTCTTTGGATTTTTATTGTATCAAAACCAAATATGAATGGCAAATTTCAAAAAAATTATCTTATAAATTTGCCACCCATACAGCATACAGGTTTTCGGGGTGTATCAAAATTTGTTTATATTTCTGACTATAACTTTTTTTCTATTAATCCGATTTTGGTGATTTTTTTTTGTACGATAATGAAAAATATAGAACTGTAATAATATTTTTCTTTAAATCCAGTTTTAATTAGAAAATTTCTTTATCGAAATTTTGAGTTTGTCTCAGATATCGATCTATAACTTTTTGCTGATCAGGCGATATAGCTGCTTTTAAATGGGAAACTGCTTTGGGGCAATCAGAAATAATCTGGATAAATTTCTTTGTAACCGGATAACTATTCAAGGTGTGAGAAAGTTTCCAATAGACAGACAGACGGATATAGCTAAATTGACTCAGATTTTGATTTGATGGAAGTATATGTATATATACATTTGGGGGTCTAATATGATTCTTTCATGGGTTTACACACGAAATGACAAAGTTAATATACCTTCTTTTCCACTTGTGATGGTGGAGGGTTCACAAATTTGAATTCATATGAACATATGAAATGATTACGTATGTATTCATAAATACGTACTTTTGCTTACGTATGTATGTATGTATGTATGTATGTATGTATGTATGTATGTATGTATGTATGTATGTATGTGTATACGATTAAAAAATATGCAAATAATAGAAATAATGCAAAAATATGTATTTATGAATATTTTTACGAAAATAAAAAATGAACAAAAAAAAATAATGGAAAAATTATTATGAATTTAAATTCGTAATTAAAGTGTGTAAACGAAATGATTTTAATTCACATTTTAACTTTCGAGTCATTTTTCAATATTTTGTGATTTGAAATTAATCCCAAATGTGTGACAAAAACGAATTTTTACCCAAAAAGGGTGAAAATTTCAATTCCGCGAAAAATGGGCCAAAATTGAAAGAATGAAGAAGGGATTTTAAAACTGGGCATTTCGTGTACTTGGAACTATGGAATATTTTGTTAACGAAATTTCGCATGAACATTCTTGAGATGTTTTTCCATTGATTTGAAGAAGAACATGGCTCTAGTGGGTTCTAGGGTGGGGAAGTGGATCTCCAAAGTTGGACACCTCGGGAAGGACGTTTCTTTTAAAGAAAATCGCCAAATTTTTTTTTACTATTTGATTGAAAAAATATTTTACATACTTATAGACCTTATAAATTCCTACAAAAATAGGCTTACATATGTGAGACAACTCATATAGTTGAAGAGATATCTGGACCTAAGTAAAATTTTGAAACATTTTTAGACAGGTTTTTCTTAGTTTTTTGAACTTGGTGGGCTCGGTTCGGGTCTAAAAAATTTTCTAAAATATTCTCTAGATACTGTATAAAATTCTTAACAATTTGTGTAAAAGAAGCATATACCTATGTGGATCCAATAAAAAGCTATAATATTTTGAAATAGAAATTAAGAAAAAATGGGATTTTTTTCAAAAAGGTGGTGATATTTTTCACTTAAAAATCAACCGTTTCCTTCTGGACTAAAATTTTTTTTGGTCAATTCTGAAAGAATTATTAACGTAAATGCTTATAAAGCAAATCCGAGTATATTGGGGAAAACAATTTCCCCGCTAGCCCTATCGGAATTTCGTAAATTTTCCAATATTTTTCTTTTGTTCTTTTGAGGAGGAAAAAAATTCCAAGCTTCAATCGTTAAAAAAAAGTACCCCGATTATATAGCTACATATATCGGCTACCCACTCAAGAAATCTTTAACGGGCCAAACCTCTTATAACGGTAGTGTGAGCAATTTACTGAAAAAAGTGAATATTTTAAACAAGTTCTCCACGTATTGGAATTTCGGGTATTTTGGAATGAAAAATTGGGAATCTTTTTATAGTCCTTCTTTAAGGACAACTTTTTCCATATTATGTCCAAATTTCATGTTAATATCTTTATTCTTATAGAATTTATTTAATTTCAAATATTAAAAAATTTTAAAAAATATTTAGATTAAATAGTTTATCGGATGCGACCAATTTCGCCCGTACTCCCTCGGCCCAAGTATCAGTATCTTCGAGATGGCCAACTTTAGATAGCCACCTTCTTGACCATAATCCACCAAATCGTAAAGAGAACAATGGGTCCAAATGTTGTTTGAAATGTTAAGTGATATTATTATTGGGCAAGGACCGTGGGTACTTATTACCTAACGGATGACTCCAAGCGGGATGATAGGTTTGGACTGAGACTCCTTATTTACAAACCAGGAACGATAATGTGTCTTCGATTATAGATCCATAACATGATCATACGATCAGGTAGTGCATAGTCAGGGCCTGGAAGAACTTGACTAATCGGGCACATAGAGATCTTTATATCTTTACCGACAGTCCAAAAACAATCTTTTCTATAGAAAAATTCTCAGAATCTGACTGGATTTTTTTCTATAGAAAAAATTCTCAGAATCTGACTGGATTTTTTTCTATAGAAAAATTCTCAGAATCTGACTGGATTTTTTTCTATAGAAAAAAATTCTCAGAATCTGACTGGATTTTTTTTCTATAGAAAAAATTCTCAGAATCTGACTGGATTTTTTTCTATAGAAAAAATTCTCAGAATCTGACTGGATTTTTTTCTATAGAAAAAATTCTCAGAATCTGACTGGATTTTTTTCTATAGAAAAAATTCTCAGAATCTGACTGGATTTTTTTCTATAGAAAAAATTCTCAGAATCTGACTGGATTTTTTTCTATAGAAAAAATTCTCAGAATCTGACTGGATTTTTTTCTATAGAAAAAATTCTCAGAATCTGACTGGATTTTTTTCTATAGAAAAAATTCTCAGAATCTGAACGGATTTTTTTCTATAGAAAAAAATTCTCAGAATCTGACTGGATTTTTTTCTATAGAAAAAAATTCTCAGAATCTGAACGGATTTTTTTCTATAGAAAAAAATTCTCAGAATCTGACTGGATTTTTTTCTATAGAAAAAAATTCTCAGAATCTGACTGGATTTTTTTCTATAGAAAAAAATTCTCAGAATCTGACTGGATTTTTTTCTATAGAAAAAAATTCTCAGAATCTGACTGGATTTTTTTCTATAGAAAAAAATTCTCAGAATCTGACTGGATTTTTTTCTATAGAAAAAAATTCTCAGAATCTGACTGGATTTTTTTCTATAGAAAAAAATTCTCAGAATCTGACTGGATTTTTTTCTATAGAAAAAAATTCTCAGAATCTGACTGGATTTTTTTCTATAGAAAAAAAATTCTCAGAATCTGACTGGATTTTTTTCTATAGAAAAAAATTCTCAGAATCTGACTGGATTTTTTTCTATAGAAAAAAATTCTCAGAATCTGACTGGATTTTTTTCTATAGAAAAAAATTCTCAGAATCCGACCGGACCAAAATGTAGAAAATTTGTTCCAAATAACTTTTTCAAAGAACCAATTTACAAGACAAAATGTCGGACGGTCAAAATCAGGGGGAAGCAAATTTTGATCATGGAATATCTGAATTCTGCAAGAATTTCCAAATTTGGTCCCAACTATTTTATCAAGGAACTATTTTACTACACAAAGTGTAAAACGGATAGGATCAGAGGGAGGGGTAGCATCCATACAAAGAATTATCTAAAAAACCACTATACGAAGAGTATTCAAATTTGATCCCAATTAATTTTTCAAGTTACTATTTTACTGGACAGATTAAAGGGCGGAACGGATCATGGGGTGAGGGGTCCCCTACACAAATAAAATGTGGATCATCGAATATCTAATAGCAAAAGTTCTCAAATTCAACCCCAATTACCTTCTCTAGAATTTGTTTTACTGATCAAAATAAAGGACGGATTGGATCAAGGGGAAAAGATCTCCCCATACAAAACAAATTTTGATCATGGAATATCTAAAGAACTTTAACAGCGAGAGTTTTCAAATTTGATCCGAATCACTTTCTCAAGGCACAATTTTAGTGAACGAAAAGTAGAAACCAGGGGAGGAATACCCCCCAATACAAAGAAAATAAACAGCTAAAATTTGGTTCCAAACAGTTTTACTGGACAAAATGTAGGACGCAATGCAAATATTAAATAAAATTTTAGAACGGACAGGACCAGGAGCATTTGAAAAAATGTCCATTGCATCAAATACACGTTGTGATTTGTGAAATTTTGAATTTCGAGATCTTGGACTGAGGAGAATGTTTGTGCAGCAAAGCGCAACGGGTAAAAGCAATTATTATATATTTTTTTATTAAAATGTACTTTTTTTTATAAAAATTATGATGAATGAATTTCAATTAATAAAATTTTTCTATTAATTAATTATCTTATATCCGGTTATTAATGACAACTAATTAACATCACTAACAACTCCAGATAAAAATAATATTAAATGAGACTCTAAAAGTCATTGAAAAAAAATCCCTTTTAACAATAATTTTTTCTCTTAATTACATTTTATGTAAATTAAAGTATGTAAACGAAATGATTTGAACCACAAAAATTTTTGAAATATTTTTTTTAAGAGAATTTTCCTTCATAATTCCTGAATTATTAACCTCTTGATTACTTATCAAATCGCAAAACTGGAGTCATATTTAAGTTATCCTTATTTTATATCTACATAAGGAGTGAGATAAAAATTCTTAACATACATATATGTCGATAAAACAGGTTTTAAATCTTTCACACTTTTAGACAACTTTTTTGTGCTTTTCAATTCTTTTCAGCGGCCTTAACTCCGGTAGTTTGGAGGAACAAATACCTCAATATCGTTCTTGTACCACACAAAGGCTTTTTTACCATTAGCGACAGGATGTCAAATTAGGCCAAATATAAGTGGACATATTATGAAGTCTTATGAATGAAAGCAGCATTTTTGTAAACATTCTTTGATGTAAATGTCGGTAATTATAGAGCCCGTTTGCCGCAACTGCATATTGCTTGCTATACCAAGATTTTTTTGGGAAAATTTTGATTGCCTCTGGGTCCTAAACTTCTCTTTAACACTGTCTCGAGCATAATGTATCCAATTACATTTTCAGAACTCCGGTTTTCGAATTATTTGAAAAATGGAGTAGAAAAAAGAAAAACGTTTTCGAAAATGTCAAAAAACCGGTTACCCGGTTTCTTGAATGTCCTAAATCGTATCGATACCATGATTTTCTTTTAATCGATTATTTGTCTTTTACATTTACCGAAACTCATTCTTTAGTAACTGGATTTGTCAAAGTTATAGGTCTATTAATGGATAAAAAATCGACTCCAAATATGATGTCCTAGAAAGCATACAGTACTTTGCTCCTGTTACACACAGAGTGAACAATTTTATACATTTTCGTTTATAGCGAAATTCACAAAAATCCAGCTAAATATGACTTTAATAAAAACCGGTTAAACGACTGAAAAAACCTGAATTCCGAATAATTTAACAATAGAAATTATATGAAACTGGTCGGTTTTCTGAAATGCAAAAAAACCGATTAGACGGTTTCGGTTTTTGAGTACACTACACGAGCATAAGCAACATAAAATTATTGACCAGGAAGTTGGGAAAATTCTGCCAGAACATACGTTTCGTCATTCATTAGGCAGCAAAAACATTTTTTTTTTTTTTGGAAAAATGACTACAATTTTCATGCTCTATTTTTAAGTAGCATTCCTGACAGGAACCTTTTAAGCCTCGTATGTTTTTAAACCTGCATTAGCTTTGACTTTTCGTACCCGATAGCCTGAGCACTGATCTAACTGGGCTGATTTCCTATCGGATATGTTGGGAGCTCTTTGAAAAATGTTTTATAGTTTTTGGCTTTTGAAACATCATGTGGACCATTCCTTCAACCTGGACCAGGTTTTCCACCTACAGACAAGTTCTCCTGGCACTGTTGAATAACACTGCAGGACGAAGTAGGGCTTCATTTCAGAGATAAATTGGTAAATAATCAAATCATTTGTGGTTTAAAAGTTTTAATTGAAAAACGGGTGTTAATAATTTTTCTATCTCACTCCTTATATAAATTAAAAACTTAAAAAAAGTATATTCTGCTGAAAGGTGACAGGATGATCATTAAATGAAAACAAGTTAAATTTTGGAAAATGTTTTCTATGGACTGGAATTTTGGGTATTTTTGTGTGAAAGAGTGGGCATTCTTGCATCAAATCAAAATCTGAATCGATTTAGTTGATTGTCCGTCTGTCTGTTGTTGTTGTTGGCACACTTACATTCATAATAATTGATAGATCTCAATGAAATTTGACTTGAGTATTTGTTCTAGTCCTGAGAGTCCTACTTAAAACCAGTAAAATCGGTTCAGTATATTTAAAGATATAAACCGATATACTTTTGTAAAATTGTCAACTATAAATCGAAAAATTAGAATGACATTTTGACTGTAATATTAAGTTATGTAAACTTCATTACGATTCCAAAATTGATCGAAATCGGTTCAGTTTAATAAAAAAGTTACAGCCAAAAATCTAATTAATTTTATGACTCATTAAGGTTTCCTGAGTTATATTAAGGATTAACTATTATATACCGTATACGTGATTGTGTATGTTCGAAACATAACATATTTACTACACAGGAATTTTGACTCAAAATCACTTCCTTAGTCGATTACAGCAAGTCCGCCCGATCACCAATTACAGGTCGTAGTTTTGAAGATATCTTAATGAAATTTGATGTATGCTTTTACTTTGGTCCAAGGACGTTGTCCATCGAAATTTGTTATGATCAGTCCATTATTTCATATAGACCCCATACAAATGTCACCCCGGAAAGAGGTTTTCACTCCATAAAATTCCTAAATATAAAACGATTTTAACTAAATTTTGCAAAAATAAGTCTTATTATATTTTACAACGTTATGTCAAATTGTACAAAGGATCGGTCCATTATTTTTCATAGGTCCCATACAACCGTCCTTCCAAATATCTCCTTTGAAACTCATAAATCGCACTTATACCCGGGTATTTTAAAAATATTTTGTCATATATGAGATAAATATTAGCAAAAACCACTCTGTGATATTTTACGAGGGTCGATCCATAATTTTTTTCTAACTTCCATACAAACCTCCAGAAAAAAAATTCCTTTAAAATGCATCAGTTTCACATAAAGTCTAAATAAGAAAAGTAAATTAAACGAGGGTTGTTCATGAGTTTTTCATGGTGTAGGGTATTATATAGTCGAGCTTGAGCGATTTGTTTTTATTTCAATATGAATTTTAACATGAATTGTTTTCAACATTTATTTCGATGTCATTAACATGCATTTGTTTGCACTGCGTGTTACCAACAATGACATAATTGTTGTTGTTGTTGTTGTCATTTCTGCTGCTACAACATCAGCTACTGTTGTTGTTCACATATTTAACAACAACAACAACAATAACAATTATTATTTAAATAAAATATTATTGTTCGAGAGCAACAAAAAAAAAACATTTTTTTTCTGCTAAAAATTAAATATAAAACAGTTGTTACTGTTGATGTTGTTATTGTAACAGCAGCAACAAGGCAACAACAATTATTTTAATACAAAAACATAAATTTATTCATACATTTAAAGAATTTGCAAAACATTCACACATTCATACATTTTGAATCAATAAAGAGGCAAAACGCTGTTAAAATACTAAAAAAGCTACAATGAGGTACCAATGAATATTTGGTCCTATAAAAGGTATCTCAATAGAGTATTGGATATATAAATATAAAAATGAGTTAATACAGTATTCAAATAAATCTAATGACCGTTGGTGAGGAACTACTTTATTCGTTCTCTCTGGAAGAATATGGTTTCCGCATTATAAGAACTGCTCCGATTTAGAGACATATAGAACATATTTTTTTCTCAATTCTAAAAGAATTTCTATCGTAAATGTATATAAAGCAAATTGGAGTACATTGGGGGAAACAAATTCCCCTCCAGACCAATCGGAATTTCGTTATTTTTAAAATATTTTTCTTTAGTTTTTTTCTTTGAAGAGGAAAAGATGACAAAGCTAAAATAGTTAAAAAGTACCCTGATTGTATAGCTACATATATTAGCCACCCACTCAAGAAAATTTTAATGGGCCAAACCTCTTATAACAGTAGGGTGAGCAAAAGTATATATTTTAAACCAGTTTTCCCGGTTTGGAATTTTGGATTGAAAAAAGTGGGAATCTTTTTATAGGATAAGATGATAGATGATAGGACTAAGCTTCTTCTGGAACGATAATATGCCTTCGATTACAGGTTCACAATATGGTTCAGGTAGTGCATAGTCCGGGCCAGATAGAACTTGTTTAATCATAGAGATCTTCATATATCTTCACCGACAGTCAAAGAACAATTTGTGAGTTGGAATTTAAAGTTGAAAGCATTTGTATTTAGGAATTCTGAACATTATTGTTAGGAAATATTATGCAATACACTTCGTCATTCATTTCATCATAGTGAGATCGAAGAAAATGTAACATAATTAAAATGCAATTATTTGCGAATCTACACTCAACCAAAAAAAGGTAGTAAATCTAACGAAAAATTTGTGTAGAATTGAAGAAAAATAACATTAAATATCAGCCAACGAAATCTTTATTCATCATAATGAAAAATTTTCGTTTATTTTACGTAAATTCTTCAAATTGACGAAATATTATCAATATGACAATTTGAATTCGTTAATAAAAATGTGATTAATTTGCATAAATATTATTCAATTCAAATGAAATTTCATATGGTGTTAGCAGGTAGGTGTAGGTTTTAAGTTTTGAGTTTGTACGGGGGTCGGTCCTCAAAGTTGGTCACCTCGGGTCATTAGAAAAAAATATTAAAAACGATACAGATTTCATATATCTATACCGATTTTAAAGATTTTTATATAAATGGATTCTGCTACTGAAAACCAATTAAAAACTTCATCTTATGGATAGGCTACCTCTTATAGTTTACGAGATATTTAGTTTTAAAAGTTTAAAATGTTACTTTTTTACCGATCTTGCTGAAGTTTTTATACTATAGCGAGTCCAAATTTTATCCGAATTTTATCAAATATTTTTCATTTTATCAAAAACTAATGACGAAACTTTATAAAGAAAAAATTTTTTAAATATCTTCATAAAATTAAAAGTTATAAGCTTTAAAAGTTGAATTTTCAAAAAATGTCGATTTTTAGCCGATTTTTTTTGTCAAAAAAATAGTTTCACTCTTTTAAAAGTTATAAAAATATTTTCTTAAATAATGTTTCTGCAAGGTTACCTTATTGGCTTTTGTCTAATAGAAAAAAAGTTCCAAAAACTTAAATTTTGATAGAGCCAGAGTTTCTCGAATTCAACCTATTTATTTTTCACAATAATCTTATTTCTAGTTTAATTTCTCAAATCGCAAAGTTGGAATTTTAAAAGTTTTATATGGTTTCTCCAAAGCCTGGTACATTCTGAAATTGTTAGTAATAGATCGTGAAAGCCTTCTCGATATCGGTTAGAGAGATATAGCAAAATATGTGAAAAAAACACATTTTTAGAAATTTTCGAAAGTTTTTTTGGGAATAACGCAAAAATTGTGCAACGAATTTTATTATTGTCAATAATGTTATACATTTCTGAAAAGTTGACATAATTTCCGATACAATGATATATAATTTGTCTAACTTCACCTTTCCATGTGTCATAAATAAAGATCGAAACATTACAGGTCTTAGTAAATCTAAGCAAATTATTAGTTCTTCATAATGATAACATGTACATCGATTCTGCTGTATTTGTCTGTTCACATCCATAGTAATTGACAGAGTACAATGAAATTTAGCCGTGATATTGTTTATAGTCCTAAGAGTCCTATTTGAAACCAGCAAAATCGCTTCCGTAGACAAAAAAATTTATAGAAAAAAATTTAATTTATTTTATAACTCTTTAAGAGAAACTGTTATATAACTGTTATATCATTATGAGTGTATATGTGAGTGTGCTAAATATAACATAATTAACTTCACACGTATTTGTGTTAGAGGGTCATGAAGATTCGTCTATGCTGAATTTAGCTTTCTTCTTTGTTAAAACTTAAAGAAAGTTTAAACTAAATTAACAAGGAGGATCTTTTTCTTTCTTTTTTAATTTATTAATTCAATTATTTATCTATTATTTCTTGTATTTTATTTATTAATTTATTTATTTAGTAACCAGTTCCTCTTTAAACATCTTCTTTTTTTGTTAAATTTATTAGAAATTTTATTGAAATTTCAAAATCATTGAAATTCATTTCTTTTTCAACTTTTTCTTTCTTGTTTTTTTAGCCGGTTTTGCTTTTTATTCATTATTTTTTTCTTCTTCTTCTACTTTTTCATAAATTGCAATAAATATTGAAATTCTATTAAATTGTTAAATTATTATTTTTTTTTTAATTTTCGATGAAAAAAAGTAATATTTTTTTTACACGCGCTGTGATCATAAATAAAACTTTGTTAACAATTTTTATGTTTAGAAAATTATTACTTTTTTTTGTTTTTGTTTTTACTCGAATGTAAAATTATTTATTTCTATTTTGCGGTTAAATAATTTATATTTTATAGTTTTTGTTAGAAAATAAACTGAGATTAAGTCATAATAAAGGTATGACACACACACACACACACAAGACAGGGGGAGATGTATCGATTCAAAAAAATGTTGTCTTTATTTGTCATTTTCCAAAGTTGAAAAGCGTTGAGTTACATATGAATTAGAACTGAACAAAAACTCAGCTAGAACTGAACTAGAACTGAACTAAAACTGAACTAGAACTCAGCTAGAACTGAGCTAAAACTGAATTAAAACTCAGCTAGAACTGAGCTAAAACTGAACAAGAACTGAACTAAAACTCAGCTAGAACTGAGCTAAAACTGAACAAGAATGAACTAAAACTCAGCTAAAACTGAACTAGAACTCAGCTAGAGCTGAGCTAAAACTGAATTAAAACTCAGCTAGAACTGAGCTAAAACTGAACAAGAACTGAACTAAAACTCAGCTACAACTGAGCTAAAACTGAACAAGAACTGAACTAAAACTCAGCTAGAACTGAGCTAAAACTGAACAAGAATGAACTAAAACTCAGCTAAAACTGAACTAGAACTCAGCTAGAGCTGAGCTAAAACTGAATTAAAACTCAGCTAGAACTGAGCTAAAACTGAACAAGAACTGAACTAAAACTCAGCTACAACTGAGCTAAAACTGAACAAGAACTGAACTAAAACTCAGCTAGAACTGAGCTAAAACTGAACAAGAATGAACTAAAACTCAGCTAAAACTGAACTAGAACTCAGCTAGAGCTGAGCTAAAACTGAATTAAAACTCAGCTAGAACTGAGCTAAAACTGAACAAGAACTGAACTAAAACTCAGCTACAACTGAGCTAAAACTGAACAAGAACTGAACTAAAACTCAGCTAGAACTGAGCTAAAACTGAACAAGAATGAACTAAAACTCAGCTAAAACTGAACTAGAACTCAGCTAGAGCTGAGCTAAAACTGAATTAAAACTCAGCTAGAACTGAGCTAAAACTGAACAAGAACTGAGCTTAAACTGAACTAAAACACAAAACTAGAACTGAACAAGAACTGAACTTAAACTGAACTAAAACTCAGCTAGAACTGAGCTAAAACTGAACAAGAACTGAACTAAAACTCAGCTAGAACTGAGCTAAAACTGAACAAGAACTGAACTAAAACTCAGCTAAAACTGAGCTAAAACTGAACAAGAACTGAGCTAAAACTGAACAAGAACTGAACTAGAACTGAACTTAACTCAACTAGAACTGAGCTAAAACACTAAACTAGAACTGAACTGAAATAAAACTGAACCAAAACTGAACTAAAACTGAACTAAAACTGAACCAAAACTGAACCAAAACTGAACCAAAACTGAACCAAAACTGAACTAAAACTCAGCTAGAACTGAGCTAAAACTGAAGAAGAACTGAACTAAAACACTAAACTACAACTGAACTGAAATAAAACTGAACCAAAACTGAACCAAAACTGAACCAAAACTGAACTAAAACTCAGCTAGAACTGAGCAAAAACTGAAGAAGAACTGAACTAAAACACTAAACTACAACTGAACTGAACTAAAACTGAACCAAAACTGAACCAATACTGAACTAAAACTCAGCTAAAACTGAGCAAAAACTGAACAAGAACTGAACTTGAACTGAACTAAAACTCAGCTAGAACTGAGCTAAAGCTGAACATGAACTGAACTAAAACACTAAACTAGAACTGAACTAGAACTGAACTGAAATAAAACTGAACTCTGCATTGAAAAACAAGGAAATCGTGTCCCAAATAAACTGAAGCCGAAAGATGTTAAAAGGGCTCGGTCGTAATAGACTTTATTGAAAACTGTAGACCAACTGTTTCAAAACTGCCAAAAGGACTTTTAGGTCTTGCGTATCATGTGATTCAAAGTTACTTGCAGGGCATCAATACAGGATGACAAGGTCAAAATGACATCAGTAAACTTGTTACTTTTTTAGACTGCGAAAAGTTGTTTATTAAAAATGGATCTGGACGGTCTTTAAGTGCGATATTCAAGCGATAACTTTCAATCGAAGTATTTGTGAAGTACGTTTTCTTTTGTAACTTTGGAACTTCTAAATATTTTTGAATAAAATTTTACAGCGAAATTCTTGTGGTATTTTTCCGTTGATTTGGAAATGCATAAGTTATAAGTGGGTCCAGGGAATTAAAGGAAAACCTTCATGTTGATCACTTTGTATATAGAAATTTTTTAGAAAATCGGGAAAGTTCCACTAGTGAAATCAAGTTTATGAGGCCAACCGATACATAACATATATAATATAATAGGAAATGATTACGATAATTTTCTTATTGAAATCCAGGGAAATTGTTTCATAAATGGTTTAGATATAAAGAAAAAACTGCAGGTACCTCAAACTTTCTTTTTTATTTTTTTTTGAAAAATCTACAAGAGTTAGAGATTAAATTTTTCACAGATTGATTTCAATTTATTTAGCGGATTTATGCGGTAAAGACATGAAATGAACTGGACCATTAGTTCCTGAGTTATGGAGAAAAACCTATAAGACCTATGGACTTGGTTATGACACTGATTGATTACAATTTTTTCCACCGAATTTAATATTTTCCATGTTGCAAAATCGGTTCATAAATCAGCGAGTTATGGTTAATTCTTTCTTTAAAAATTTGTTGTTGTTTTTAAGTATAGAAAAACAACAACAACATTTGAAATAATGTCTTTCGAGATTTTGTCCATTCTATTAATGTTAGAAATTTAATTTTTTCACTAATAAATCAGAAATATTTTTGTGAATTTTTCATTTGAAGACATAAACTCGATTGGGCCATTAGTTTACGAGATATGGGCGTAAACTTATTCTAACGCTGCTGGGGCAGCTACGGATCTAGTTGTCATGAAGAAAAATTACTAATTTTTTTCTCGAATTTTGGTTTTTCTCAATTTTCAAATCGGTTCATAAATAGACGAGATATAAACAATTCTTCATTTTCCTTGTGGTTGTTGTTGTTGGATTTGGTATTGAAAACAATAACAATTTAAGGCAAAATAATGTTTTCCACATTTTGAGCGTTCTATTTAAGCTAGAGACATAATAACTTTTGTACTAGCAGATGGGAAATAATTATGAGAATTTTTGAGTTGAAAACATCACAGTAATCGGTTCATTTGTTTTCGAGTTATTGGCAAAAATTCATTTTCCGATATTTTGAACCTTCTATGGGTTATATGGACAGATTTTTGATGTAGAAAAATAGCTAATTTTTTTCTTAATTTAGAATTTTTAAATTTCCGAAATCGTCCCATAAATAGGTGAATTATCAATTAATTACTCTTTTATATTGAGATCAGTATTGTTTTAGTGAAAGCGAAAACTGATCGTGATCTGAATAAAATTTTTCAAGCATATTGAATGCTCTAGGGAATCTATGTTGACTCATATCAAGGCTATAGAAATGACTGTCATTTTCTCCTTCTTCTTCTACAAGTGATGACATTATGAAAGCCTTTTTATAACTGGGACTTAATGTTAAATGTTAAGTCCGTTGCTTGAAAAATTCCATATAAGTAAAGGTGAAGGGTATAGAAAATTCGGCACGGTCGAATTTTACACTTTAACTTCTTTTTTTAACTGAATTTTAGAGTTAAACTGGAAATTTTAATGGGGTTTTCTTAAATGTTTATCTTTATAGCATAATTATTATTGGTTGAATGATCCTTATGATCAAGCATTGATTCCAGTAAGTTTTTTTAGGATGATCGAAATTTATTTCCTCCCAAAGTTGCTATATTTTTAGTTTTACATCTGTTAAAATTATTATTCTTTTTATTTGGATCAAGGAGAAGTTTTTGACTCTTTTGTTTTCAATCTTCAAATTATCGGATCTTTCAAAGAGTTTAATTTTATTTTTTCAAAAAGAGTTTTATTTTTTCGATCGCTCTTTGAGCAAGAGTTTAATTCTAAACAATGCGAAAAATTAAGAAGAGCAAAATCCAAACAAGAATTTTTATAATGAATAATTCGTATTAATTGTTGTTGTCGTGTGTTGCTGTAAAACAATAAAGCAGATCCATGCTGCGTTTGTTACACCATATTTTAGATTGTGTGAAACATGTACTGCAGCATTATATTGCTGGAATATGGAATCTTTATTCATATTTTCATTCCTAAAAGAGAGAAGATCATTTTCCGGTAATTCGTTATAGATCGTGGTATTTATTTTTGTTGACATAAAAACAAATCTTATATTTACCAACTACAGAAAATTCTGCCCAAGCCACCGCCGAAATTACGTTTTCACATCCGAACATCGAGTGATCTTATTAAATATTAAAAGAGTTAAATTATTTTCGTCATTATTCGACTCCTCCGGCCATTTTACTTATTTTCGTGAGAATTAGTGTATTGAAAAACCGGAAACCGGATAAACAGTTTTTTGCATTATAGGAAACCGATCGATTTCGTATAATTTCTATTTTCGAATTATTCGCCGGTTTTTTTTCAGTCGGTTAACCGGTTTTCAATGGAAGTCACTTTGAAACTTTTCACTATTTTATATTCAGCTTCATTTTTTGTATTTGTATTCCGCCATGATTGAGTAAGTATATATTTTACTGCATCAAATCAAAAACTGATTCGATTTCGCTATATTCGTCTGTCGGTCTGTTGGAAACATACTCACCCGTTGAATAATTGTCCAAATTCAATGAAATTCGGCCACATTGTTTGTTATTGTCTTAAGCAGTTTCCTACTTAAAACCAGCTATATCGGTTTATAAGCAATGAAGTTATAGACCGATATCTGAAACAATCTTAAAATTTCGAAAAAAGACTTTTAATTTCTTCTAAAAATTTTAGCATCGTGCTCCATCATCGTGCAAAAGATCATCAAAATCTGATTAACAGGAAAAAAGTTATGGGCTGTAATATGCAAAATTTTGATACACCCCAAACTCTGTGTATAAAATGGGCTGCAATTTTTAAGATAATTTATCTGAAATTTGTCTCATATACTTATTTTGATACAATAATAAATCCAAAGAAGCCATATTGTTTTGGGGTCATTATTTGACCCAGCTTCCATATAAGGCCCCTTCCCGGAATATGATTTATTGCTTATGGAGCTCTATTCTATTAAAATTTGGCACAATTAATTTTCTAACTATTTTAAATACATGTTAAAAATTTTATTAACATGGGTCCATATTTTGATATAGCTCCCATATAAGGCCCCTTCCCGGAAAACTGGTTTGAGTTTATAAAATCTGTAAATAAAGATCAATTTCATTGGAATTTCGTACAATGATTTTTCTTTCTTTTTATTTTTAATAAGAACAATCTCGGTCCATATTTTGATGTAGCTCTCATATTAGGCCCCTCATCGAAAGCAGTTTTCAGCTTATAAAACTAATAAATCAAGACCAATTCTATGAAAACTCGACACAATTATTATTTTATTATATTAATTTGCTTTATATCGGTCCACATTTTTCTATAGCTCCCTTATAATGTGCTTTCCTGAAAAGCAATTCCATTGAAATTTGTACACTGATTTTTTTAACTGTAATTAATGAATTTTATAAATTTGAACAATCTTGGTCCATATTTTGGTGTAACTCCCATAAGACCCATAAGACCCCTAACCGGAAAACAGTTTTCAGCTTATAAAACCAGTAAATAAAGATAAATTCTATTGATGTTCCACATTATTTGCCTTGGTTTTTCTTGGCGAATTACGGTCCATATTTTGCTATTTAAATCAAATCTATTGAAATTAAGCACAAAATTGCCCTTAAAGCTTTTTTACAATCAATAAATCCCATATAACGTCCCTTCCCGGAACAAGGATTTGAGCTTATAAAACTCTCTAAATAAATTTCAGGTGTATTGAAATTCACAAGAATTATTAATGTGACCAATATCGGTCCATATTTTGCTACAGCTTTCATATGGGCCATTAAAATCTATAGCTCGATAGCAATATTTGTAGATAATTTCAAGAATATGTTGCAATATTTCACTGTAGTTTTTATAGAGCCTTTTTCTGGAATCGGTGTTTAAGGTAATGAGCGCATTTTTGCTTAATATTCGTGTTGTGGAGGGTATTTAAGATTCGGCACAGCCAAATAATTTTGAAACAATCTTAGTCATATTGAGTTTAATTTGGAACTTTTCTTAATCGGACAGAAAATTTTCCTTGAGCATCATTAGAAAATTTTATTTCCTTCAAACTCCACTCCACTGGCCGGAGTTAAGGTCATTGGAGTGATATGGGGCTCTTGTTTAAAGAGTTCTGAAGATGGACTTCCTGTAATTTTAATCAAATAAAAAAATAAAACTGTAAGTTCGTTTTATTTTTTTAATATATATATGTATGTTAAGAATTTTTCGATCTCACTCCTTATTTTAAGAAAATTTGATTTGATTTGATTTTTTAACGTCCATTTTTTTAGAATTTTCAAAATAAATAAATTCTGAGTGAAATCTTTGTGTGTCAAAGTTAACAAACATTTTTCCTTTCATGTGTCAAAAGTAAACTCGGAAGTATTTCGTATTCAAATAACTCTGCGGTTCGTTTCCTCATCTTTTAATATCAAAAGAATCCTTTGTTGTTGTTCATTATCTTTTTGAAATAAATAAAATTCATTTTAAATAAAAAAAATCATTTATTTTGACATCAATTTATCGATTTTTTTTGACAGAAAATCAAAATTCATGAAACAAAAAATTTCAATTTCAATAATAAAATAATTGAATTTTGCATTTCAATTTAAATACGTATGAACTGTAAATATATTAGTGTATTCAAAAAAACCGTTATTTTCGGAAAACCGGTTATTTGAGTTATTCGAAAAAAGGGATTTAATAAAAAAACCGATTTCGAATACGGTTTTATGTTAAGATAATAATTATTTAACTTCAATATCATTCACCACAATTGTCTGTGAAGTATATACCTTATGTGTCATACATACACACTCACATACACAACTCTTTTGATAATTTATGGAATTAATATTATATATATACTTCATTCTAATTTATCGATTCATAATTGAAAATTTTACGAAAGTATTTGGCTTGAAATTAGAAAATGCCTCAGATATCGGTTTATATATTTTTTAATATACTGAACCGATTTTGATGGTTTTAAATAGAAAACTTCTCAGGCCTATTAAAAATACTCAGGCCAAGTTTCATTAAACTCTGTCAATTACTGTAGATGTGAGTGTGCGAATAACTGAGAGACAGACGGATATAACTTTATCGAATCAGATTTTGATTCAATGGGTTCTGAGATGATTCTTTCTTGGCGTTAGACAGGGAATGTCAATGTCACCAAAACGCAAAGGAGATTTTTTGCAAATTTTAAGTCTTTTCCCCGTGAAAGTTCTTCTCTTATTAAATATTTACTCTTGAATGGAGGCTACATTTTCCTTATACCCGGACCATTCTAATGTTTTCTTTAAAGTGACAAAATTTGGAAACTCTAGATGAAATAGTTCTTCAGATATTCGTTTTCGAATTATTCGAAAAATAGGATTTCTTCAACAAGAACCGGTTTCTCAAAAAGAATCGGTTTTATGTTAAAAACCCGGTTAACCGGTTTTCTAGATGAAATAGTTCTTTAGATATTCGATGATTAATTTTTGTCTAAATGGGACCTTTTCACTGACCCTGTGTACCAGCAATTTTCTAAAGAAAAACTATTTCATGAGAAAATGAATGTATGTATGTATGTATGTATGTATTCAGAAAACCGGTTTTCGAATTATTCGAAAAATAGGATTTTCAACAAGAGCCGGTTTCTCAAAAAACCGGTTTTTCAAAAAACCGGTTTTATGTTAAAAACCCGGTTAACCGGTTTTCTAGATGAAATAGTTCTTTAGATATTCGATGATTAACTTGTCTAAATGGGACATTTTTCACTGACCCTGTGTACCATCAATTTTCTGAAGAAAAACTATTTCATGAGAAAATGAATGTATGTATGTATTCAGAAAACCGGTTTTCAAAGCTGAATTTTATAGTGAAAAGTTTCAAAGTGATTTCCATTAAAAACCGGTTAAACGACTGAAAAAAACCCGGCATGTCGAATAATTCGAAAATAGAAATTATACGAAATCGGTCGATTTTCTGAATTGTAAAAAAACCGGTTAACTGGTTCCGGGTTTCGGTTTTTTGAAAAAAATATCTACAATAAATTTGCCATAAAAAATTATATAAGAAAAATTTATTTAAAAAAAAATATTAAAAAAATCTACCAACATTTCATTAACAAAAACAAAAATATCAAATAACTGGTTTTTAAAGTGTTTTAAACGTAAACGTAATTATGGTTAATAACTGAAATAAATTGTATATACAAATGTCTGTATGTATGTGTATATATGTATGTAAATATGTGTAAATACTTAAAGCTATAATTATACAAGTATTTAAAATACTTCTGTTTAATGCATTTCTACATATTAATAATAATGACAACAAAACACAAACACACACACACGTACATAGATACAAAACATATACTTACATACATGCATACATACATTTGTACCTTTAATGTGTAATTAGAATTAATAATGATTTAATGAAATTAGGGGGATCCAAGAGAAAAGTTATCCAAAAAAAATGTTAAGCAAAATCTATGTGTAAGAAGTAAGAATGTTATAGTTGATCAAGCAACCACAATGTTGCTTAAAAATTGGTAGTTACGAAAAATTAATGAACAACCCTCGTGTTAATTTGATTTTTTGATTTATTCTTAAGTGTGCAGTATAATATTGTGACAGTAACATCAATGTTAAATTTATGAGTTCAGAAAATTATTATCTTCTGGAGGGGGGAGCTACAAAAAATTATGAACCGACCCTCGCATAATTTTGAACATAGTTTTTTGTTTATATTTATCTTAATCTGACCTGTTATTACCACAATACCAACGTATATGTGAGATTTATGCCCTTGAAAGTGATATTTTGAAGGGGGTTTATATTGGGACCTGTGAGAAATAATGGACCGACCCTAACATATTTTGGCACATTGTTTTAGATTATGATAAATTTTATTTGTGCCAAATTTCATTTAAATCGTTTTATATTTAGAGCTTTTATGACATCATTCCGGTAGAAACATTTGTATCGGTGGTACCTGAAATATTTGACCGAATATGGTCAATTTTATATATGGTCTATTTTACAAGCATTTACACAAAAGCTAAGTACCTAATTACCTACGGTGGTGCAGGATATAAATTAATTAAATCTTATCCGAAAATGTTCTCCAAAAAGAAAATTTTATCCGAAAATTTTCTCCAAAAAAGAAATTTTTATCGGAAAATATTCTCAAAAAAGAAAATTTTGTCCAAAAATTTTCTCACAAAAGAAAGTTCTGTCCGAAAAAAGCAAAATGTTTGTTTGAAAATTTTCTCCAAAAAGAAAATTTTGTCCGAATTTTTTCTTCCGAAAATGTTCTCCAAAAAGAAAATTGTGTCCGAAAATTTTCTATAAAAAGACAAATTTGCCTGAAAATTTTCTATAAAAAGACAAATTTGTCTGAAAATTTTCTATAAAAAGAAAATTTTGTCCGAAAATTTTCTATAAAAAGAAAATTTTGTCCGAAAATTTTCTATAAAAAGAAAATTTTGTCCGAAAATTTTCTATAAAAAGAAAATTTTGTCCGAAAATTTTCTATAAAAAGAAAATTTTGTCCGAAAATTTTCTATAAAAAGAAAATTTTGTCCGAAAATTTTCTATAAAAAGAAAATTTTGTCCGAAAATTTTCTATAAAAAGAAAATTTTGTCCGAAAATTTTCTATAAAAAGAAAATTTTCTATAAAAAGAAAATTTTGTCCGAAAATTTTCTATAAAAAGAAAATTTTGTCCGAAAAATTTCTATAAAAAGAAAATCTTGTCCGAAAAATTTCTATAAAAAGAAAATCTTGTCCGAAAATTTTCTATAAAAAGAAAATTTTGTCCGAAAATTTTCTATAAAAAGAAAATTTTGTCCGAAAATTTTCTATAAAAAGAAAATTTTGTCCGAAAATTTTCTATAAAAAGAAAATTTTGTCCGAAAATTTTCTATAAAAAGAAAATTTTGTCCGAAAATTTTCTATAAAAAGAAAATTTTCTATAAAAAGAAAATTTTGTCCGAAAATTTTCTATAAAAAGAAAATTTTGTCCGAAAATTTTCTATAAAAAGCAAATTTTGTTCGAAAATTTTCTATAAAAAGAAAATTATTATAAAAAGAAAATTTTGTCTGAAAATTTTCTAAAAAAGAAAATTTTGTCTGAAAATTTTCTAAAAAAGAAAATTTTGTCCGAAAATTTTCTCAAAAAAGAAGATTTTGTCCGAAAATTTTCTCCAAAAAGAAAGTTCTGTCCGAAAAAAGGAAAATGTTTGTCTGTAAATTTTATTTAAAAAGAAAAAAAAGAAAATTTTCTCGAAAAAGAAAATTTTGTCCGAAAATTTTCTCGAAAAAAATGTTTGTCCAAAAATTTTCTTTAAAAAAATTTGTCCGAAAATTTTCTCAAAAAGAAAATTTTATCCGAAAATTTTCTCAAAAAAGAAAATTTTGTCCGAAAATTTTCTCAAAAAAGAAAATTTTGTCCGAAAATTTTCTCAAAAAAGAAAATTTTGTCCGAAAATGTTCTCAAAAAAGAAAATTTTGTCCGAAAATTTTCTCAAAAAAGAAAATTTTGTCTGAAAATTTTCTCAAAAAAGAAAATTTTGTCCGAAAATTGTTTCAAAAAAGAAAATTTTGTACGAAAAAGTTCCCAAAAAAGAAAATTTTCTCTAAAAACAAAATGTATCTAAAAATTTTCTCTAAATGGAAAAAAGAATTTTACCGAAATTTTCTCTAAAGAGAAAATTTATAAAAAATTTTGCTCCGAAAGGTAATTAAATATTGTTTGTGAAATTCAAATTCTTTGCAAATATTCTCTACGATTAGTTTTCTGATCCCCCCTAATACTCATAATATGTTTAGTAATTTGATGATTCACTTTAGGAATAATGTATTTTCTAATTTAGTGGTTAAATTTAAAAATGATTGATGTTTTAATTTATAAATAATTAAGTTATTATTATATAAATTTTGTTTAATAAAAAATTAAACGCTATTTTGTTTTATAAGATTATGGTTGATATTTTTTGTATTTATGAAGAAATTATAAAAAAGAGTTATTGTTCTTCACTTCCTTAAGAATTTTCAATAAAAATATATTAAATTCAGTTTAAATCTTTTTAATTTTAAAACAAATTTTAATCAATTTTAATTCGAATCAAAATATTTCATTCAACAACCTAAAATGTTAATATTTCAACGTTTTACAACACTGTTTACATTTGTATTTACGTATAAGCAAAGACAAACACCGGAAGATCACAGAGTTGATCATTGAGTGCATTGTGTTTGCATTCAAGTTAATGTCAATAAACCAACATTAAGGGTATTCACAGTAAAAAAAATTAAATTTTGTAAAATTTTTCCTCCGCTGTAGTTTTCGGGATATAGAAACCTGATTAGGTTTTCTCGTTTCAAAGCCAATTAATGTTACCAATACGGGTATCGTTTAAGAGGTCTCTTTTCAATGATATATAAATTTATATTATTAACCCATTATGATATAAATGCCGATGATATTATTATTTAATGACCTCTTTTCACAAAAGAGCAGATTTCTTAAAAATACATCAATATAATGGTACTCTCATTCATATCGAAACTTTTAGATAGCACTTCATGCTATCATTTGGTATCTATATCAGATCATTAACCCATATATGGTACTACGAAAATTGATAATTAAAAAATTCATCAATAACTGGAAGTTTTTAAATTGAATTCGCTTATTCTGTATAAATTTCAAGTTTTCAATAAAGAGATTATATTTTGCTAGAACTAAAGGCTGGTCGCATGGAAAAACTTACCATTACAGAAGTATAGTTTAATTATAAATGACATAATGATAAAAAATGTCGGAAATACTGTAAAATAATATTAATCTACTTTCTGATCAATGCAGTGTATTTCAGGCTGAAGTAATTGTTATGGGAGCATTTGGAATATATATCGACAGTCACGTGTCATTTCTGTCTCTTAGGTCTGTGTAACAAATATCCAAATAGTACGTCGTTGCAGAGAAAAATTGACAAGGACTTCTCGGACATCTAACATTACACTTGTTTGAATTGTATGATGAGCTAGCAAAGGATGATTCTGCATCTAACTTATCCAACGAGATATCAGTTACAATTCCCTTGTGGCTTGTTTTCAAACCGGTATGTAACCCCTGAATCATAGGGATGTATGTAGGTTTCTCAGTAATCTAGCTTGTTAGAAAGGTATACAAGTGCACTTGGATTACGCTGTAAAAATTTGGGGGGAGAGATGGAGAGAAGTGTTTTTCAACTCCTACTTGAATTCCTGACCTTGGTAATTACAAGGAATAGATTCCTGAGAAATAACCTCACAGTAACAAGATGGATCTAACACTTTAAAATTAATATTAAGGTTATCAAATGAAAGCTTGACTACAAGTTTTAATATCAATAAAAATTCTAATATATCGATGCTTTTTAGGGAATACGGAACTTTTGTGAAAAAGTCGTAGAAATATCGTCAAAATGACTCTTTCGGTTAAATGATAATAGAGTTGAATAGGTCTCCTTTTTAAACCTTATAAACGATATCCATACTATTACTACATATTTAATATGAAACGAAAAATATTAGTCTGTACACCGCTCCCCAAATTGTGAGGGTACACAAGAAAATCCAACCCATCTAGAACCTGCTAGCCTAAACATTTCTTCTTCTTCTTAAGACCTTAAACATTTACTTTGTCTGCAACTTATTTCTATTCTCACACCTGACGTGCCTGAATATACTTTCCATTACCTCCTATGACCCTCCTTAAACAGATTCTATTCACTCCCATGTAGTTTCGGTCAAATGAAAAGAAAATGGTTTTCTTTTTTCAATTCCAAAAACAACATAAAATAAAATACCGTTACAATTCAATTCGCCTTAATATGAACATCTGGCAACACCACATTTGCCATCAGACTGTCTAATTGGAAATGTCACATGAAATGTAAAGAAGAGAAAACAAAATAAGAAAAGCAATGAAATAATATCGAAATGAAACACAAAACGGAAATGATGATTACTGCATGAACACGATAAAGAATTGAAAAATAATTCGTTTCAGTCGCAAAAGAAAATCCCAATAAAAATCAACCACACAGTAGAAAAGCGGAGAATTACTCGAAATAAAACGAGGAGTGTGAAATTGTAAGAAAAATCAAGAAAAAATACACACACACAAGAAACAAAGCAAATAAAAAGTAAAGAAGAAAATTAAGTAAGAAAAAATACAAAAAAGCGGCAAATTTTCACAAAAAAAATTAAAATAAAAAATTAAAAAAATTTATTTAATTAAGAAAAAATATTAAGCCGCCATTTGCTTTTGAATTTTTTTCAATTATGTAGACAGCAGAAACACACACAGCAACCAAAAAATAAATATATTAAAATGAAACCGAATGAACGGCTAAATAAAAAAAGTGATTGAAGTGAATTGTATCGTTGCTTCGTTTCATGCTGGTTATTCATCGTCGTTTGTCGTCGTTACCCACCGTTTTTATTGTGTTTTTTGTTGCGAATGTGGTGCGGTGGTGTTTGTTTTTGTGCGAGAGTGTGATGGTCGCTATCACTGTCTGTCTCTGTTAGTTTGTGTGTTGTATATTCTAAAATTTTATCAAACATTTCATTTGTGTTTCTTCGTTTATTACCGTTTGTGGTTTTCCTTTGCGTTTTTTTTCGCGTTTGCCAATTTTGTGAATTGTAAAGTGTAAAAAAAAAATAATTTTCTATTTTTGTTGCTGTTTTTTACATAAGAAAATTGTAACAAAAACAAAAAGTAAAGAAGTTATTTTTAAGCGTTTTTCTTGGATGTGAGAAGTGGCATCTTTGGTTAAATTTACTTCATTTTTGCAAAAAGCTGCCAGATTAATTTCAAGTGGAGAAACTTTAAATAAGTGAAATTTTGTTTTGATGTATCGAATGTTTGCAAAATTTAATTAAATAAATTTAAAAATACACTATTTGCACTTTCATTTTGCATAACACTGTTGCTATACCCAACTGAATGTATGTACGAATGTGTAAACAGTAAAATGCATTCAAATACGAAGGCAGATGGAAAAGTAATTTAGTCATTTATCAAGAGGCTTTAATCTAGAACATTGGAGTGTAGAATTTAAAAATTTTATAAAAGAAATTTAATCACATTAAAATTTTTTAAAAAATTTCAAGATACGAGGAGTGAGATCGAACAATTTTTAAGTTACAAATTTGATAATAAAAACAAAACAGCCAAACTTTGTTCTAATTATTTCTACAATTTACAAAAAAAATCTAGTGATGAAATTTTTAAACTTTTTAGAACCATTTCAATAACATTTTGCTGTCTGTCACTTTCCACAAAAAGGTAGTCCATCTTCGTTTAACATCTTCCACACTTTTGGACACCTTTTTATGAATTTCAATTCCCTTAAAACAAGAGCCCAATATCTCTCCACTATCCTTAGCTCCGGGCAGTTTGTAAGATTTGTCACTTTAGGTAAAAGTACCACATTATTGTTTTTACACCAGTCCAAAATAAGTGGACTTCAGTGATTGTAGAATCGATACTTTGTATAAAAAAATTATTTGCAATTGATTGCCATGTGAAATTGATTCTAAGTGTCCGATTAATAAAATTATGAAGTCTTATTAATAGAAGCAGCTTTTTAATGTTATCATTCCTCGACATAACCAGTATTTTTGTGAAAATATGTTTGCTTTTAGGTCCTAAACTTTTCTTCAACTTTCCCTTGAGCATCACCAACATAAAATGTTTGACCAGGAATTTGCAAAATATTTGCCAGAACATACGTTCCATCATCTATGTAAAATTTCTCGATTAATCGGTCGCTGATAATCCGTTTAAGTATACAGTTGGTAATGTAGAATCGATCAAAAAATAATCTTATTGAACACAAAGAACCGATTGTACCCCTTAATCAAGATCACTAATCCAAATTCATTAAGTTGTTCAAAACACGAGGCAGATTTATTTACGGTCACCATATAAGATCTTTCCACGATAATCAAAACACAGACTTATTAAAAAAATCGATTGGGCTCCACAGTATTTTGTAGCAAATGTTTTTATTCAGTAGTTCAGAGTACAAAGTTGATCAGAAGTATCAAAAATGGAACTTCAAATATTTAAAATCAATTTTATCTTCTGTTCCTGTTCGCGTGCAAAAGGGGAAAACATTACAAAAGTTATATCAAAAGTATTTCAAAAGCATTTCTTATTGTTTTTCTTATTGGTTCAGAGATGTAGTTTTAAGACAAATGTTAATTGTGTTGAAAATCTTGTACTAGTTTTTTTTATAAGACTACCCTCGTATTTGCCACATATTTTAGTTGAATGTATTTGTATAGTTTACAAAAATAACTTTGCCTGCAATTAAGTGCCAAAGACCCCACTCACTCACTCGTTCACTGTACACTTTTGCATACTTGTGTAACCCACTTTATTTTTGTATAAATTTTGCAATGTTTATTTTTGTTGTCGTTGTTGTTGCAGTTGCTTTTTCTTTTCTATTTATTGTAAAATTAAATGCAACCAAGTGTTTGCTTACATTTCACAAAAATAAATTTTATAAAAAACTATATTATGATGATCCTGCTTTTTTTAGTTATTTTGTGCTTAATAGACAATTTGTTTTTAAATTCAATTTTAATGCCTTTTTAAAATTCCCCCTTTTTCGTATTTGTTTAAATTTTGTTATTTTCATTACATTACACCAACAAATCACCCCTTGTGCCAATTTATTTAGTTTTTCTATTTTATGTGCAAAATTACAAATTTCTTAATTTATTTTGAAATTTAAATTGCCAATTTACAATAAAAAAAAGAAAATAAAGCGAAAATAAACTATTTTCTATTTGCCACAAACACCCACCATCACCTCCTCCTAACTAAAAACACACCACCGCACGACCTCCTCTTAATAATTCATTAAATACTATTATTATTTTCTATTTTTTCTTTTAATTTCCACTCTGTCTTTTATTCATGTTTATTATTTTTATTATTTTCTTATTCTTCGTTGTTTTGCTGTAAAATATGCAAAAAAGAATTTAGTTCTTCATTATTGGGCCTATCGCAAGAAAACACAAGAGAAGTAAAATGCACAAAAAAACAATAAAACAACTTTAAGAAAACTACACAACAAAAACAATACAATAGAATTTAGTAAGATGACAAAAGAAAAAGAGTAGAAGAATAAGAAAAAGAAGAAAAATAATAATACAATCACAGCTAAAGTCCAAAAATAGCAAAAGGACCAGAAAATTCTTCTCTTTTCTTTTCACATACTTTTTCATTCAACAATTTGTTTTAGTGTTAAAAAGAGACAGTTCTAATATTAATGAGTATATTTAGCGGGATAAGAGATGCCAGATAAGAAAATTATATGACAAGTAGTATGTTATGATATGGCAACTATAGTGAAGTATTTGTAATTGGAAAAAGGGAATTAAATAATGGCGCAGTATATCAAATGAAATGAAAATAAATCTGTAACTTCCGAACGGCCAGTTCGAGTTTAATGAAATTATACATGCTGATATAAGAAGTGTTGGTGAATTTTTGTTTTGAGTTTGGACTTAATGGACAGAAAGGAAGTCGGTTTACAGGGTATCAAAATTGGTAACATCGGGTCATAATAATATTTAAAACCATGAGTATTTGATTTGTATATGAAACGATAACGTATTGACTTTTTGTTTTTACGAAGAAATTGCTATACAATTATAGTTTACTTAGAATAGTAGTCTTTCGGTCATTATTTAAGACAAATAGAAAGCTTAAGGTATACAAATTATGTTTTAATGTATTGGAAATTATGTATACTTTTCAAAAATATATAATATGCCGATCCCGTTTAGGCCCAAAAAGTCCAAACTCAATACTTAAACTTGGCTTCTGCTATCAATATGTGAAATTTCATTGAAATTTGACAACCCGTTCGGAAATTACAGATTTATTTTAATTTAATTTTTCATATGAAACACTGTGTGGCTGGAAGGAATCATCTCAGACCCTATAATGTATATATGTTCTGCATTTAATTAAAATGTGAGTCTGACTGTCTTACTGTTATTGACATGCTCACATCCACAATAAATGACAGTCCTCAACAAAATTTCTCCTGATTATTTTACTGTAGTCCTGAGAATTTTTCTATTTAGAATCAGCAAAGTTTAGTATATAAAGATATAGACCGATATCTGTGGCAAACTCTAAGTTCAAGCAAATAACTTTCATAAAATTGTTAATCATAAATCAACAAATGAGATATAAAGCTTTACTGTAATTTATTGTCATTTCAGAAATGATCACAATCGGTTCAGTAGGAAAAAGTTTTTTGAATAACATATAACTAAATTTATGACTAATTGAGTGTTCCTGTTTTATATTGAAGAATAACTTTGTATGCATTACATACGTCTAGGAGTGTGTATGTACAAAATATAACATTTGTGGTGGAGGGTATTCAAGCTTCGCCATAGCCAAATTTTTGCATTCTTGTTTTTTTATTAAAGTTACCTCAATTTAATTATTTTTCAAAAGAGTCTGGCAACATTCCCACCAACATTGAAATCGATAATGACACAAAAGAATAACGAAAGAAAGAGATAACTGCACACAATATACGCACAAATGAAAAAGCAAACAGAAAGAGAAAAAACTGGCGCGAACTGAACGAAGAAAACGACAAAAAAATACAACGAAAATGGCGATACCGACAAACAACGAAGAACTACGAATAGAATGACGAAGTGATGAAAAAAAATCCATTTTCTAATAATTATTCGAAATTACGCTTTGCCAGTGAAATTCCTTCATGTCGTCTGTGTCAAATAGAAAATTGAATAAAAAACAGAAAAAATAATTAAAAAGCAAAAACCAACAAAAAAGAAAATTAAAAAAAGAGTTGAATTGAAAATACAAAAAAAGTTATTGTGGAAAAAAAGCAAATCAAATTGAATAACAACAATTTTGCAAATGAAATCAATTACAAAATTAAACTAAAGAAAAAAAGTAAGAAAAAAAAATACAATAAAGAGTGTGGTGTTGAACAAAGATTAATGGAATAAAAGCAAAAAGTAAAAAAAAAAACAATTAAAAAAATTATATACAAGACCTTGAGTGGAAAAAAATATAAAAGTAAACTAAAAAAGTGGAGTGGAATAAATAATAAAAAAATCCTAGACAACATAGTGAAAATTAAAAAAAAAGTAAATTTTCTATTATAAAGAAAAAATACCAAATAGAAAAAACAACGAATTAAAAAAAATTAAATTAAAAATCGGAAATTGAATAAAAAGAAACCACAAATTCGCTGTGCGAAAAGAAAATGCATTGAATTTTATTGAATGAATTAAATCAAAAGAAGTATTGAAAAGAAAAATACAAAAAATTAATGAATTCTTTTTTATTTTTCAATTTTTTCAAATAGTTTTATCTTTTGTGACGTCCAAAAAACGCAGCAACAATTTGAATCTGTAACAATCAGAAACTTCTCTACAAGTTTTGTTTTGTGTGGTTTTTTTTGCACCTAAAAAAAATTCCCTCTCTTTTTTGAATTAATTTGTGTATGTTTTTCTTCGTTTTTTTTCTTGTTGTTGCACAATTAAAAGAAAAAGAGCTACAACAACAACTTATTAAAGAAAGAAAAAAAGAAAAATAAAACATATTTGATTTCAATGCTGGTTTCCTTTTTGGCAAATTATGCAAAAATTATCAAATACAACAAAAACTATAACAACAACTACGTCAACGACATTTAGAAGCAGCACCAACAACAACATCAACAGCATTGCTAAAATACATTTAATTTAAACAAATTGGTGTATTTTTTGTCGTTCAACATTTGTTTATTTTTAAATTCAGAGAAAACTAAATTTTTTTGAAATAAACAACAAGGTAAGAAGATATTTTAATATTTTAATTGTAAAATTAATTATTCAATGAATTGTTTTTTTCTAATTTATTCGAATTTTAATTAATTTAATTATTTCAAATAGTTTGGTTAGGTTTCTTCGTGTGTTGACACACGCTTTATGCTATATTCTTATATAGCTTGTTCCTCATGATCTTCTATATGTAGATCTTTCAGTATATTTAAGAATTTTGTAATACAATTTTAACTAAAATTTATGGTATTTTTTATTTTCCTGATAATTCTTTTAATTGACATTTACAGTTCTAAGTTACTGCAAATAATTAACGTCGCTTAATTGAAATTAATCACGGCGACGGACATTTGTGACATTTAAGAGTTTTTTTTATAAATTATTTTTTAAAATTTTTTGCAACTTAGTCAATTATTCAGGACCATCGTTTATATGTCACTGTTTATTCAAATATTATTTCATTTAAAAAAGCTCCTTTTTTCATGTACCTAAGAAATGAGATCGAAAGATTCTTAACATAGATACAGTTTGTTAAATATATATTTTTGCAACATAAAACAGATGAAAAGTTTCAACTTTATTAATGAATTCCAATTTAAAAATCTTTAATTATAAAAATACAAATATTCCCTACAAATATCTAGGAAAACAATCCACAGATTTATTTCATATTAATGAAAAAAGACTTAAATTTGTCACCAAGGACGTTTCGTTTACTGTGTAATGCTGGAAAGATATTCTTTTAGGAAAAACATTAAACTTAATCGTTGTACAGATTCTTTTTGGATTTTTCTTTTTCATGAAAATTACAGTGCTCTTTTTAAAAGTGAAGATGTATTGGTTTACTAAATATTTTTTCAATAGTGCTACTGTTCAATCCTTAACTTTATTAGGAACACATTCAATGTTCCTAATAAATATTTGATATATTTGACAAACTGTATATGTTAATAAAAGCGAAACTACTAAACTTACAGTTTTAGATTTTTAATCGAATTGTTATTTTTTTGTACAACTCTAGAGTCAGGCCAAAAATAAGTGGACACATTCTGAAGTTTAATGAATGGAAGCAACTTTTCTGTAAATATTCCTTTATATATTGTTTGTCACACCAAGAACTTTTTGGGAAAATTTGATAGCTTTTGGATCCTCTTCAACATTCCCTCGAGCATCAAGCAAATAAATTTTTTGAACAAGAACAAGAATATTTTTTTAGAAAACTTGACTTCAATTTTCGTGTTTTATTTTTGGCCTTTAGGTGGACCTTTATTTTCACCTGGACCAGGATTTCTTTCAAGGCACAAATTCTGTTTAATAACATTTGAAGCTAGACCTTTGGATGCTTGTTCAATTTCTGTTGGACCAATTTGGGTTTTGTTTAAAATATTAAAATATCACCGATTTTAATCAGATTAAAAATTCAATTCATTTGTTTTACATGTTTTTCAAAGGTAACTTGTTTTACGGATATTCACCCAGCTGGCACGAAGCTAGCGACTGCTGTGATGATAATTTCGCAGAATTTCCTCTTGGATTTGTGTACATTATTTGAAATTGGTAGATTATCCGCCCACCTCCCACTGCAAAACAAATTTTGAAGAGGTCTAATAGAGTAGTTTGGGTACAACTACTTTTGATGGAGCAATAGACTCAATGCCTATGGGTCTCATATAGACCGTGTCCCCGAATAACTTACATGATATACAACTTTTTTCATTGCTTAGCCAATCCCACCACTATTAGTCCAGAAGATTTATAAAATCATCCTATAGAAGTTGCACAATTTCATTCTCTTTATCCGAGGAGTTGGTGTTAATGATTTTATTTTAGCTATTGTTGAATTGTAATCAGCTTTGTGTAGCTTTTCCGTACTATTTTCGTTAAGAAGTCGCACTTTCTTAATTAGTTTCACCTTTAAAACCAATAATGATTCTCCAATTCCTCTATATATGTTTAGAGAAAATATATCTCTCCAATGATTTAAAACAAATGTTAAACCGCCCTCCATAAACTATTTGAAGCAAAAAGGAATTTTTGGAATTTTTATTTTGATCTTTTTTTTAGTGATTTCATATTGATCATTTTTTTTTCAAATTTTTAAACTTTTTTTAATGAGAATTCCAAATTTATTTTAACATTTCATCATATACAATTTAATAAAAGGTTTCTCTTTGTTGTAATATTTTTGCATTCACATTTAAAATTATTTTCATCATCAATGAGTTCATTTCAATTTATTATCTAAACAATTATTTTTTTTATTCATATTTTTTGTTATATTAATTTATTTTAAATTCTCTATTATCATTATTTATACACTTATTACAGAACACTATGATGTATGAGTGTGCGTGTGTGTGTGTACTCTAATTTTTATAATTCTCATATTTGTACATTTTGTATATAAAATAAAGAGTTTAACAGAAATATCATCATTTCATCTCACACTTTTATTACTCACTCTCTCTATTATTATTTTAAGTAAACCGAAGAACAACAACAATAATTTTATGAAAATGTTGGCGCTTAAAAAAGCACAGACACATGGAAATAATATTGTGGTTGTTAAAATTGAAAACAAAAACAGAAAAAGACATTAAAAACCTTAAAAGCAGAGTTGAATTTTTCTATGGAGTTGGCTCCATATTTTATTTTGTTTTACTTGCTACTGCTGATATTTAGTTGATGTTAATATTTGGGTAGTTGGGGCATTAGCCGGATACCATTATTTATTTCATTCTTTATTTGTTTGTTTTATTCTAAAGCATTTGTATTTATGAAACAGTGAAAGCTTTCATAAAGCAACTGAGATTTTCCAAACTGATTTTGTCACGTTACGGAAAATATCTTTCGAGAGTGTTAAATGTCCTAAAAATAATGGGTTCATGTAATTTGGATTTAATTGGAATCTGTCTGTTATGGAATCGTTTAGTGAATTCTTTTTGAATGAAACAGGGGTACATTATCTTTGTTTGTGTAAATGAATCTAAATTTGTGTAAATAAATAATTTGTATGTTGTTGTAACATATTAAAAAAAATTGTAAATTCTTTTAAAAAGGAGGTAAATACAATATTGTGCGTTATAGTTGATGGAATACCAATTCTTAACTGTAAATGAACCGAAGATCTTAAGGGTAACTTTTGGTTGCCTATTTATCTTCTCAGACATGGCACTGCAACCAGAAATGAATTGCAAAATATGAAAAAGGTTCTCAAAGACTACCAAGCCCAAGAATTTGGGCTATGGATCTTTATCCAACCTTTAACCTTATTTGTTAGATATAAAATGATTAATCGTTGCTGAGTGATGTATAGTGGAGAAAAGTTTAAAGTAGTTAAAATTCATACTTAAGGATCTTAAAAGCTTCTGTACAAATATCCTCAATCCACCTACCACATAAGAAGCCGTAATCCTACCGGTTAGAAAATGAAATATTAAGTGAACAGTTCCTTCTTTGATGTCATCGGAGATATCTTCATTACTTTAAAATCACGCAATTAAAGCTTTCTCCGAAGCATGTTGAAAAGAATTTTCAAATATACGAATAGAGCAGAACACAGGTATTTGAAAGATCCCTTGATCGAGATGCCTCAAATTGCGAGGTTTCAATTAACGTATGAATTTTCCTTTTGGTGGTTCGCACACCCGATGTGATGAAATTTTCAACCTTTATTCTGAAACTCTTAACGTTTTTATATTGCTTTCTGTCATTTTGGGTAGTTCATCTCATCATCATTTTTTATAAAAATTTATTCTATTTTCAATTTAATTTTCTGCTTTTTTCAAAAATTTTGCAATTGTAACTTTAGTTTAATTGGAAAATATTCTCCGCTTAAACCTTAATTAATAATTAGATAATCTACCTTTGAGAAGCTCAATTTTAAACCAAAATCTTAAAAACTAAGTTTTAAGATTAAAAAAATTGTAATAAAATAGTTAAATCTAATTTTAAGCTTAAAAGTTCATTACTTTTCTTACTCCAAATAACATTTGTGAATGACAAAGTTACAAAGTCGATTGCTTCATACCTTGAAATTTCTCTAATACATAATTTTTAAAAGATTATTGAAATAAATCACTTTAATTTTCTCTCCATAGAATTTTTAATCGTCTGTTTTTTATGTTAAAATAAAATTCAATAGTTAACGTTTTCTCTGATGTAAACCAATAGTTTTTCATTGTTTACATTTAATAACATACTTTTTGATGTATGATTTATTTTGATTTTTAGTTTGGCTCTTTATTGTGAGTATGTGTGTGTGTGTGTTTTCTTTTTTCAATATTTCTTTTCATCTATTAAAACACTCTGTTGCTTGTCATTATTGTATTGTTTTTGTTATTCTTCTTCTTTCCCTTGTTATTGTCTGCTTTTTTTCGTATTAACACTAACAATCAAGTTCTTTGATTACATTTGTTTTTTTTTTATTTTCTCCCTTTCCATTATGTTTTTATTCCATCTTTGCATGTTTTTGTTTTAAAATTCTTTTATGGGTAAAAAAAGAAAAGAAACAAAACAGAAAATTTGCAAAAAGAAAATGAGGAGATAGAAATAATTATTTTACAATTTCTTTTGTGTGAGTTACGTGCTTTTAAGAAAATTAAAATTATTCTTATTTGGAAGTAATTTACAGGTTGTAGTGAGAAAAAGAGAGAGAGAGAGAGAAAGACGTTTTTTTCCAAAACCAATATGTTAATCAACATGACATTTTGCATGTTTTTTTGTAAACAAAACCGTTTGGTTGGTCAAACTGTCAGTCAAACACATGTTATTGTTTGTAGCTTTTTTTTACACCAAAAATGTCATTTTTTGACTCCCTGCCGTCTGTTGTATTTTCATTACTTTTATTATTTTTAATAAAAAGAAGTAGAATAAAATGTAAGTGTTAATATTGTTGTTGTTAATATTACAAAAAAAAAACGTAAATAACGTTATAAATACAAAAAAACATAATAATAACCCTTAAAGCAAAATAAAACAACAACAAAATTGCCAAGATAATAATGACGATATAAACAACGACAACAACTACAACAATATGAACGAATATACCAATTGACTTGACAAACAATAAAAATGGAAAAAAGTAATGAAAAAGAAAAAGTTGTAAATGAAGAAAACGAAGGAAAAAATATGCAGAGAAAATTAAAAACAGTGACGATAATGAAGAAGCATCATCAGCAGCAGCAAAACATTGTTTTGTACAAATTTTTGTTTTGATTATAATTTTTCGTTCAGTTTTGTTTGTTTGGCTGTTTGTGTTGTTGTTGTTGTCGTATTTTTTTCATTTCTTCTATTTTGTTTCCATTGAAACATGAGAAATATGGGGGTAGTGTTTTTCCTTTTTCTTTTAATATTTCTTTTATGTCTTGTCTTGTGTTTTTTTTATACTTTTCTTATTATTTTTCCTCATTTTCATTTGGACGTTTTTGCTATTGTTGTTGTTCTTGTATTTGCCAACTTTTAAGTGTTGATTAAAAAAATATATGTGTATGTTGTGTATGGAAGGCTTTTTGTTGAGGTGTTATTGTTGATGTTGGCATTTTGTTTTCATTTTAATTTTCTTCTTTTGCTTTAAATGTTTTCTTTATTTTTATGGAGCTTTTGTTTTGTTTATTCATATTGAAAGAAATATTGAAGATACCTATTTCATATAAATGTGGAAGGGAGAGAGGAGGAGTGGGGTGTAGAGTTTTGAAGGAAAAATGTTTAAATTATTGTTTGAGGTTATTTTGAAATGAAAAAATGAATTTAAATGTTACTTTTATAATAATATAATATTTTTTCAGAATAAGTGTTACACTGATGTATATTTCGATAAAAGCATTTAATTTCTTTCTCTATATTTATACCCTACACCTCCGTAGGTGAATGGGATATTATGTATTAAGTATACGGTTGGAATCAGAATCACCTTCCGAGTAGATTTAACGATGTTCGTCCGTCTGTTGTTGTAACAGTTCGCTTGTACCAGATAGTTCTTCCTTGGGGAAAAAAAACTTTCGTTTGATGTAGCCCTCATTGTGTTGACAGTCTTTCTGGAACGGAATCCAATTGTGGGATCGCCGTTTAACTGTGCAACTGGCTGTCCATCTAAACCTTGTTAACACTCTATAAGACACAATATTTAAGGTATAATGACATTTGTGATTTATATTATTTTTTTAATCGTCGGTACAATATTTCAGGTAGGTCTCATACTTATATGATCACGGAATGAACTTTTAAGCTCATAAAAATGTTAATATGTAAAGCGATTTTATCGAAATTTTGCATTGGCGGGCATGCAGTCCGGACTTAAACTCAATAGAGATATTTACTCCAAATATACCCCCACAATAAAGGCCAACACGAAAGCATAATGACTTTAACAGAGCTAAAACTAAAAATAAAGCAATTTTGGGAGGAAATTAATTCCATTCTTATTAAGAAAATACTGGAATCAAAGACAAATCGTATTTTTGAGGTTATGCACAACAACGAATTATCCATCCATTATTAATAATGCTAAAGAGACTGATAAACTTAAGTGCTTTTATAGGAAAGTACTATCACAATTCATTTCTTTTCCTTAATACATATTTTATAGAAGTCAGAATTTATCAGAAATAGAAAGTGTGAAAACTTTCGCAATAATCAAGCGATTTTGGTACTATATGATCCGCCTTTGCCACGCCAATATCTGTCCCAATTCAATTCATTATAGATAATGTTGATTTGCCCATTAATCAGTTTAAGTTACATCGTGATGTTATCCATAATTTACTTCCGTTTGAATGCAATGTAGTCTTGAGATGTTGAGTTTCTGTAGAGTACTACTACTGGGCAACCTAGAATATATTGATCACATGATCCCAAGAGCATATTTTCATTGTACTCCGGAAGTGGTGATACCAAACGTCAATCTTAGTTGAATCTTGAAAAGTTTTTTTGTGTGCCCTTTAAGGCATGTAGTTGAGTCGCATTGCAAGTGTTGGGTCGGTGATGGTTTTGGAGACTGAGCTGAATTATGCATGCAATGTAGATCTGACTCAAGGTGACGTTTCGTGAACTCTTTGAACATAGAAAGCATATAAGGAATAAGGATATCTTCGACTTTGGTAGGTTATGCGAAGAAGCAGTGGACACGTTCGATCACTAAATGTGTCATTGTCTTAGTCTGAAGTAATTGGGTAATCGATTATATTGGGAACAGATGAATCTCGCTGACTATTGGAGGATTTGATGTGGTTCGTGAATAGAGTCAAATAACTAGGAGGTTATAAATTAAGCCTTTTTTGCTTCCGAATACCATAATTCTTTATATCTTTTGCCTTTTGGCAAGTAAATTCCAAATTCCATAAATAATCTGTTGATGCATTTTGAAAGCTTTTTGTTTCCTTGAATTTATATGGAACGTCCTTAGAAATAATTTCATAATCCTTGTCTTGAATATTATGCTTTTTATGTCCTGTATTAACAAGTTTTCTACAGATCATTTCAAAAACTTCTATATTAAATATAAACAATTTATTATAATTTAGTCATTTGGAAAATATTAAGTATATTTTTCTTGAAATTCCAAAACAATTTTTTTCTTCTTTGGAATAAAAATGTACAAAAATAAGTTTCCTGTACTTTAGAATTCATGTAAAATCTATTCAGAAAAAAATATATACAAAGAAATCTTCAAGTTTAAGGAGGTTTTTGTTTTGTACATTAAAAAAATAAGAAACTTTTTCTGTAGCCAACATCAAACCAGTTAAAGTTTCCTTTTATGGAATAAAAGCAAACAGACCTTGAAAATAAATTTCAAAAAAAAAAATGCAAACAAAACAAAATAAACGAAATAAAAATACTTAAAACTTAAACATTAAACTTAACTTTAACTTTATTGTTTGTTAGTTTGTTAAGAGCAAAAAAAAAAAAAGAAAAAAAGGATATAATGGCGACTGACTGGATTAACAAAGGAATTTTCTAGAAAAAAGAGTTTTCTTCAAATGTTTAGTTTTAAACTTGAAATCTCATTTATTTTTGGGAAAAATTTTTAAATTTAAATTATAAGTTTTCCTTGTTGTTTAGTTATTGTCCACATTATTAATTTATGGTCCTGGAAACTTGATTGTCAGTTCGCACATGTTCCCACTATCTATCACTTTGATTCCCAAACTAGTTGTTATATGAAATTGCTTATCATCCACTCCATATTTCATAATTTTAGTGTGGAACAAATGATTTCAGTTGTTACATAAATCTTTTCAAGAAATTATTGGATTTACAATTTGATTTCTTCATATAAAAAGATGTCGATCTGTTCTTTGATCTGTTTCTAAATCATAAGATTAAGATGATAAGAATTTTCTAATGGGAAGGACAATAAGTTTTTATTAATAATATTGATTACAACTATAATTCCATAAACAATACCGAATATAACTCTTCCACTCAGTCATTATCGTGTAATAATTATTTTGGTTTTGTTTTTGCATTAAGTTACACCAACATGCTGGTTACGTACAGTATGCCTTTGAGCAGAAGTCTGTATCGTTTAGAATACATGCTACATCCACCTTTAAATCGACTGAGAACCATGTTTACGTCTTAATATTGTCTGCCTGCAACGTTGTGAAGACTCTGCATGAGTGCAGTTTAAGAGATATTTCGATAAAATTAAGTTCAGATGCTATTTTCAGCTTCATGATGAAACCTATAGAAATTGGCAATGGTCGGTTCAATATTTTAGGTAGATCACATATATACTATATCGATAACAACGATAACATTCATCCAATATCACTGTACAGAGTCTGGGAAACTTAAAAAGAATTAAAATTAAAAGTTTATCACTGCTGAAGGCATAAACGTAAATGTTCATTAAAAATGGTAAAATGACATGGACCGATCAATTTTCTAAAATACCGATTACATCTGATATTTTTCCGATTATGTTTAAAGGCTGCCTTGTATTAAGAATATCAATTCACCTTCAGGTTTTTTGTTCATAAAAATAAAGGAATAATTAGTTAGTACCAAGGCAATGGTACTACAGATATATCTAGTTTTGTGCTCTATATGATATCATTGTGTTACCTCTCTTCTCTGACTAATCATGCCAGTTACGACATTTTCACTAAAGGCTCTGCCACCTTCTTCTTGCATGAGTGCTCATTTTAAAGTGCCCATTTATAACCGAAACCAATATCCCGACCAACACTCAGTCCAAACCAACAAGTCGATTGGGTATATGGACGTAATACAAGGGCCAGCTAATAGGAGAGTATGACACTTGAGAATTTAACTTATCTCGTATGCACTCACCCGCTTAACATTGTTTTAAAGTTTTCCCTGATGTGAGTCAAAGGCTCTTCATTCTGCCCCGACTAGCCAGTCCATCAGCAATGCCTAAATCAGTTTTTTCCTCAAATTTCTAACATTCTCTTTTGATGATACCCAGAATTTAGTTATTAATATTGATGTCATGGACTCATCTGCAATACTCTTATCGGAAATTCTACAGTCGGTAAAGATGCTGAAATCCCTGTGTATCAGATAATACGTTTTATGATCGAATTTTGTATACCTGATCTAAGCTTGTTCAGGTTTACAAAGATCTGCTAGTAAATAAATATACTGTATAAAGAATATAATGAGTTCCATTACAAGAAATCGAAATTGGCGCACATCAGCTATTTGTACTTTCAGAAGGTGATAACAAGATCGAGTAAGGTGATGATATGTGTTCCTTATTCCAAGATTTCAACATAAAAGGATGCGATTTAGCGAGCTTCTATTAATGAATTAAACATATTTAAATCAAGATAAAACAGAAAAGGGAAACGAATTAAATGCGTTTATAGGAATATGCATTAGTGTATTTGCATTGGACCTAATGAGTTAATGGACCTACCTATAACAATTTAATATGTTTTACTCATATCAATCCAAAATACGGTTCAAGAAATAGAATAGAGTGTTAGAATGCTAAATTCCCGAAGAACTATTGAGTGAAATTTGGGAAACACACACATTTTAGGGAACCAGTTGCAAGGAGACCACCAAATCTCGTCAATGAAAGAAGAAAGACTGTGCGTATCAAGTAATTTTTGGATGATTTTTAAAAATAACTGATATTTTGACCTACGACAACAACAAAAGAAAATATGCATTTTAAAAGTAGTTAACGATGAAATTCATCTAAATTCATTCCTTTTATGGATCTTCTCAAAAACTACAAAAAAGGCAGAACTGGTTTAGGAAGTCTTTAAAATAAAGAAAATCATCCAAACAAAAGAAAAAAATCCTTTAACAAATACTTAATGCTCATTGATTTTATTAAAGGTTTATTTACTTTTTTTGTGGACCCAAAGAAACAACAACAAGTATATATGGAAAAAAGAAATAGCAGCTACAGACGACAACGAATTTTGCCTTAAAGAAAAAGTTTATCTTATAAAAAAGAGCCCAAAAAAAGTGATGCTGCCGCCGCCGTTACAACATAAAACTCTAGCATACTTCATACAAATACTCACTCTATGTGGCACCGTGTATAGCCACCGAAAAAAAAAAACGTTTTTTAAAGAAACAAGAAAAAACTTTTATTATTTTTTTTGTCCAAAATACAAAACAATTGAATGCAACAATGCAACAAAGAGTTCTTCATTCAGCAAAGCATCAGCATCAGAATTACGTTGAATTGTTCTGGTTTAGGTTTTTATGTTTTTAAAACAACCACAATCATATACTCATTTAGTTAGTTAGTCTGTCACTTAGTCAGTCAGTCACTCACTCAGTGAGGCAGGCATTTACATACATTTCACTCACTTATTTTGTTTAAGACTGAAATGCTGAAATAAATGTTCATAAAATATTTCATTGCAATTGAAGGGCTTTTTACAAAAATACAACAACAACAATATTTAAAATCAATTTTCGTTTTTTTTTTTAGATTTCTGTGAACCCAAAACGAACAATAAATCCACAAAACTTTTGTATGAAATAAAATAAAAAATTAAGAAGAAGAAGAAAAAGGAAAAAATATTATAAAACTTTTACGCTGAAATTTAAAATAATGAAATCTTTTTGTTCAGCTACACTAATGCATATTCCTATAAACACATTTAATTATTATATACTACACCAACCATAGATGGTTGAGGTTGAGGTTGTTGTTGTAACAGCTGAAAAGAATAAGTAAATTTATCAATTTTGTTTCATGTTGTTGTTCAACAACTTCAGGCCAAAGAATTTGGCAACCTCGATTGGTTGGATCCATAGACTTTCAGGAAAGAGTGAGATTGGATTGGACTGGCAGTTGATGAATAGATGTCGTGTGTCATGTGGTCCTTGACCACATGGAGGACGGTACAATCAATACGTGACCAAAAGGCATTGTGCATGTTGCTCCACTATCCCGATGTCAGTTGTGCCAGAATTACTTTTGTTGATCGCAGCAAAATCTGTTCATTGCCTGCAATGGGCGGCTTCCAAGCACGACATTCAAATGGTAACTCAAAACCGCAGAATTTGAGGCGTCACTGCAAATTCTGATCCAAAGGATTTTGCACATATTTATGTATGATATGTTCGTATGTATGAATATCCTTTCTAACATGCCTCGAGGATAACTAAAATTGTGTAATATTAAAGTTAGGATGATTCCTTCAATGACATTCCTAGAAGGAACTGCTTATTTAGCATTTTATTATGTTCTTTTAATGGAAGGATCTTTGCTTCCTCATATATATGGTGAATTAAGGATATTTGTATACAGCCCGTTATGGTTCTCAAGGTTGCAGTTTGATAGCTTTGGATATTTTTCCACTGCGTATCACTTAGCGATGGTGTCCACACTGGAGCAGGATAATTCGCCACTGCTAAATCGTTTTATATGTAGCCAAAATGGTGCTGATGTTTGTAACGTACAGAAAAGTGGTATTCCAGCTACCTTTAACTATACCATTCGACTCAGAATCAGAGAATCACATCCGGCTGGCTGTCTATGTAAATTTTGTGAACACTGTACAGGTCACTAGATATTAGATATTTTAATGAAATTTGGTGCGCATATTAATATTAGCGACAAAGTCTATTGAAAATGCCCATGGTTGCTTAAACATTTCAGGTGCCTCTCATACAAATGTCCTACTAGAATGAGATTTTAAACTCATAAAAGTTCCAAATATAATGAGATTTTAACAAAATTTGCCAAAAAATAAGACTTGTATAATTCTAAAATGATATGCCAAATTATGCGAGGGTCTATTGCAAGTCCAATCAATAGAATCTCGCTCTCCAAATATCACTTTGAAGGCCATAAATCTCACATATATGATGTGGTGTTGTAATAATAATTTGTCAAATTAATATACGAGGGTCGCTCCTTAATTTCTTGTAGCCTTCATATAATCCTCCAGAAAAATTCATTTTAATACGCACAAATTTCATATAAATTTTATTGTTACCATGATAAGTATAAATCAGAAAATCAAATTAAACGAGGGTCGTTTATTAATTTTTTGTAACTACTATTTTTAACCAACATTGTGGATTAGGGAATAAGATGGAAAGCGTAACAAAAATCCATGAAATGGGCAAAAGGGTGGAGCATGAAATTTAAATGCTTCTGACTCATATTAATGTTATTGGCACTATATATGAGATCACAATCTGAATTGCACAATTTATAACGAATTGTGGGAAGATGCTCTTCTCTGATTTTATGGATGAAAAACAGGATGAAGATTTTATATTGTAGCAATATAATACTGCAGAACATGTTCCAAATCAATCTAAATCATGGTTTAACGGACACAGCATACCTCTGGGGGGAAACATGACACCGTAAAGTTTATTGAAATAATGCCCAAAACAAAATTAGCTCTGTTAAAGCTAAAACTAAAATTAAAGCAAGTTTAGGTGGAAATTGATTCGGATCATCTTAAAGTATAAGTGAGATTAATGTCAGATCGTATTTTAGGATCATTCACTCATTATAAATAATGCAATAAAAACTGATAAACTTAAGTGCTTTTATGGGAAAAAACTTAAGTGCTTTTATGGGAAAATACCATTAAAATGGCAGTTAAACTATAAAATTAAGGAGTGAGGTTGAAAAATTCTGAAAAATACTAAAAAAACATAAACACAGTTTTATTTTTTTTATCTAAAAGAAAAATATTGTGTAGTTTTACTCACAACTGATGACATTTTGAACCTTTTTCGGAGAGTTTTCCTCTAATTTTTTTATAGTGCTTTCTGTCACTTTGCTAGATCAGGTAGTTTATCTCTGTTTAAAATCTACTACACCTTTGGATACCTTTTCTGTGCTGTGCATTTCTCTTGCATAAGAGACCAAAATCTTTCCACTGGTATTAGTTACGGGGAGTTTGGAGAATTTGCTCTACTTTTTGTAAATACCAAATTATAGTTCCAATACCACTCAAGGGCTCGTTTATCATAGTAGGAGGATGCTAAATCAGGCCAAAATATAAGTGGACACATTATGAAGACTTGATAATGGAAGAAGAAGAAAGGCCTTCATAATGGATGGAAATTTTGATATGTATAGAATTCGTTGTAAAAAATATTGCTTTTTGGGACATTTCGACAGCTTTTAGGTTATAAACATTTTCCTCAAGCATTAGCAATATAAAAATTTTTGACAGGAAGATTTCATCATCCATTAATCGGCATGAATATTTGTTTAGAAAACTTGACTTTAATTTCCCTGCTTTGTTGTTGGCCTCTTATTATAAGCAGCATTCCTGTCAGGAACTTTTTGAGTCTTATATGTTTTTAGACCTGCATTAACTTTAATTTGTATACCAAATAGTTCGAACACTGACCTGATCGAGCTGCTTTCCTAGGAAGCACTTTTGAAAATGTTTACTATTATATTCGATCTCACTCCTTAAGTTTAATAAATATTATTTTTCCACTAAATATTTTCATGTTTGATTTTTTCTAATTCTTTAAGTAAAAAGTTATGTGCATTTAAAGGAAAAGGCACCAGGGTATTAAGCAGCCATAAAATTTTTAGCTTTTAAAAGTCCTCAGTGTAGATGAGATTGAAATTAAAATTGAATTAAATTCGCCAAACAGAAAGTACATCTAATAGGTACGTGATAGGTCTAGGGGAAGTAGTTCCCCCTTTAATGAGATTTATAAGAGTTTTATGGTGTTAAAATTATTTTAAAATTTATTGTTTAAACAAATCAAAACAGTTTTCTTTTACTTTAAAAATTTTGTCTCTCTCTCCCTCTTTCAGATTCTCATCAAGGAATTTCCATTTAAAATTGCGTTTATGCTCGTTCCGCCAACTTAATCTCTTTAGTAAAAAAACGGAAACAAACAAACAAACAAACTCGATACAAAAGATTTTAAAATTTGTATTAAAAACAAATTTGTTTGTTTGATTAGAAACAAAAAAAAAGAAAAAAAACAACATCAACTCATCTCTATCGAAATTTGAAAAGAATAAAAATTTTAAAAATTCAACTCAACAAAATAAACGTTAAAATAATAAACAAAACGGCAACAAAATGGCTCAACGAAGTCATCAATATTTTAGTTTGCGATGGAATAACTATCAAAACACCATGACTTCGGTGTTTCAACAGTTACGTGAAGATTTATCATTTGTTGATGTAACACTATCATGTGAACATGGTTCCCTAAAAGCCCACAAGGTAAGTGGAAATGGAATTTCTCTATTATTCTTTTCATCAAATTCATAAATGCAATTTTATTGTTGTATTTCTGCAGGTGGTGCTTTCAGCTTGTTCATCATATTTTCAAAAATTATTATTGGAAAATCCGTGTAAACATCCAACGATTATATTGCCAGGCGATATTATATTTACAGATTTAAAAACCATCATTGATTTTGTTTATCGTGGCGAAATTGATGTAACTGAATCAGAATTACAGGTGAGTAAGGAGGAGGTTTGAGGGGGGGGGGGGGTGTTTATTTTAAAAATAATGATTTAAAGAAGAAATTTACGATTACTTTTATTAGTTTAATAAGGTCTGGATATGAAATATAGAATGTTAAACGTCGGTCCCATTTTCAATCTATTTTTCATAGATTTCGATCGATCTCGATACATTTTTTAAGGAAAATAGGATAGCGAATTCGGTTTTTCATAGAAAATTCGATATTTAATCGAAAATATGATTTATAATAAAAAAATCGATTTTTCATCGAAAATTTCAGTTTTGTTATTGAAAATTCGATTTTTATCAAAAATTCTATTTTTCATTGATAATTCGAATTTTTACCGAAAATTCGATTTTACATTGAAAATTCGATTTTTCATTGAAAATTCGATTTTTCATTGAAAATTCGATAATTCGAAAATTTGATTTTTTATTAAATATTCGATGTTTTATCGTAAATTCTATATTTCATTGAAAATTCGATTTTTCGTTGAAAATTCGATTTTTTATCAAAAATTCGATATTTCATTGATAAAAATTCGATTTTTTTTTACCGAAATTCGATTTTTCATTGAAAATCCGATTTTTCATTGAAAATTCGATTTTTCATTGAAAATTCAATTTTTCATTGAAAATTCGATTTTTCATTGAAAATTCATTGAAAATTCGATATTTCATTTATAAAAATTCGATTTTTTACCGAAAATTCGATTTTTCATTGAAAATTCGATTTTTCATTGAAAATTCAATTTTTCGTTGAAAATTCGATTTTTCAATTAAAATTCGATTTTTTATCAAAAATTCGATATTTCATTGATAAAAACTCGATCTTTCATTGATAAAAATTCGATCTTTCATTGATAAAAATTCGATTTTTCATTGAAAATTCGATTTTTTATTTAAAATTCGATTTTTCATTGAAAATTCGATTTTTTATTGAAAATTCGATTTTTCATTGAAAATTCGATTTTTTATTGAAAATTCGATTTTTCATTGAAAATTAGATTTTACATTGAAAATTAGATTTTACATTGAAAATTCAATTTTTCATATAAAAATTCGATTTTTCATTGAAAATTCGATTTTTCATTGAAAAAATCGATTTTTCATTGAAAATTCAATTTTTCATTGAAAAAATCGATTTTTCATTGAAAATTCGATTTTTCATTGAAAATTAGATTTTTCATTGAAAATTCAACTTTTCATTGAAAATTCGATTTTTCATTGAAAATTCGATTTCATTTCATATTCGAAATTCTATATTTTTAATAAAAAATCAGGTTTTTATAAAAAATTCGATCTTTATTCTTATCGAAAATATATTTTTTTAACGAAAGTTTTACGTTCCGGTTTTGTTGTTGAACAGTTGTAAGAATAAATTTGAAATTGCTTCACCTCTATAGAAGGAGTCTGTAGATCTTCTTGATTAAGTGTGATTCGATTATTTTGGCATTTAAATAAATGTTGTGATCCACATTCCGGACATATGTTGGCGTCCGCACGGTCAATACAAGATTGGTAGACAATGAAACTATCCATCCCGATCTTAGTTGTAGTAGAACTACTTCTGTGGATCAAGGTTTTCGTATAAGAAACCAATTCAAAAGTATATTGAACATATCTGAATACGATCTGTTCATATATTCGAAGATCTTTTCTAACAACGGGGGCCTCATCCTAACTTGTTTAATTGAAGTACGGATGATGTCTCCGATAAAAACCCAAAAGGAACTTTTAACTGAGCATTTCATTATGTTCCTTAACCCGTCTCCTTATGTAGGTATTGTAAGGAGTGAGATCGAAAAATTCTTAACATACATATAAGTTAATAAAAATGAAACAGTTTTTAATTTTTTATTTGATTGTTATTATTATTATTATTATTATTATTATTATTATTATTATTATTATTATTATTATTATTATTGTTATTGTTCCAATTCCAAGGTTCCAATTTTAAACCTTTTACCATTTCATTAACGTTTTTATAGCATTTTCTTTCACTTTGTTCGAACAGGCTGTTTATCTCTGTTTAAAATCGACCACACTTCAGGACACCTTTTTGTGCTCTTCAATTCTCTTTTAACAAGATCCCTCTCTTGGTACAAATATCATATCCATATTCCACATAAGGGCTTGTTGACCATAGTGATTAGTTAGGCCAAAAATATGTGGACACATTATAAAGTCTTATGAATGAAGCAGCCTTTTTTGGTAAAAATCGGTATTTATTAGAGTTCATTGTAACAAATGGTTGGCTTGTTTTGTTGCAACTGCATATTGGTTGACTGCTTTTGAGTCCTGAACATTTTTCCTTTGAGCATCAGCAATAGTGGAAGTTGCCATCCATTATGACACAAGAATATTTTTTTAGAAAATTTGATATCAATTTCCGAGCTCAGTTTTTGGTCTCTAAATTTCAAGGAGCGTTACTGACAATAACTTTTTGAGCTTTAATTTTACGTACCATATCGTCCGAGCAATGAACTGTGTTGGGAGCTCTTTTGAAAATGTTCTTTATTCTTATTTTTTTGCTTAAGAAACATCATTGGAATCAATCCCTCTACCTGAACTAGGTTTTCTGGCAACAGACAAGTTCTCCAGGTATTACTCTCGGCCAAAGATTGTGAACCCAGCAAAAGTTGTATCAAACGAGAGTTCTTTCCCCAAGAAAGAATTATCGGATACAGTCGAACTGTTAGAACAACAAAAGAGAGTTAATTATTTTGTAATTTCTTGTGTAACGTTTAGAAGGAATCATCTTAGACACCATAATGTATATATATTCTTTTATTAAATCAAAATCTGAGTTGATTTAGCTATGAAATGAAATTTGGCCTGAGAAGTTCCCCACTTAAAACCAGCAAAATCTATTTAGTATTTAAAAAGATATAGAACGATATCTGAAGAAATATCTTACTTTCGTAAAATTGTCATTTAGAAATCAACAAATTAGAATGACATTTTGTTATAATATAAAGTTATATATACTTCATTATCATTGAAAAAATCAATATCGGTTCAGTTGAAAACGGTTATTGCTAAAAATATAACTAATTTTATGATTCACTATGTGTTCAAAAACGTATTAATTGTAATGGAGGGTATTAAAGATTCGGCTTAGCCGAACATATTATTCTTAATTGTAATTGACTAATAAATATCAATTTAAGAAGAGAAATATTTATTCATTAGAATGTTTTAGTCTTAAAAAAAAAGATAAAAAAACACAAGAAAATTCTTGTCTGATTGGACTTGCATACAATTAAAATTGACCGAAACATCATAAAATATGTCTTAAGTGATTCCCTCTCTCAGTCACGCATCCATAAAGTTTAAATTTTTCAGTTTGATTGTAATTATTTGTCATATTTTTATAGATATTTTTTTGCAATTGATTGATTTTTATTATCGAATTTTTTTCTATTTATATTTTATGGTTTATTTTTAGGTCTTCAATTTATTATTATCGTTGTTGTTGTAATAAAAAACTAAAAAAAATGTGGTTTTAATTTCATCATAATTAAAAATTTCATATTCATTTGTTGGCAAATTTTTAATATACAAAAATGAAATTCATATTTTTGAAAATTTTTACTCAAAAGTTCATATTTCGCTTATTTGCTGTAAAATAGTCATAACTCTAAAAGTCAAATTTTTGGTAATCATATTTTGAATTTTTTTTGACAGAAACATATTTTTTGGAATTGATGAATGAAAACTTTATATTTTACTAGCAGCTCCGACAAACTTCGTTTTGCGAAAAAAATGTTGCCCCTCCCCCCCGGTTTATCCATCTTACATTTTCTCCAGTAAAACAGTTCTTTGTGAAAGTTGTTGTACCATATTTGAGGACTCTCATTGTTATAGTTCTTTAGATATTCGAAAATCAATATTTACTTTGAATGGGAGGTACTTCTCCCCCTGATCCTATCGGAATTTTATGTAGCCTGTGTTACTTTCGGGTATTTTGAGATCATTCTGTGAAAATTTCATCGAATTTGGACCAGCCGTTTTAGAGTCTATACGACGTTACATACATACATACATACATACATACATACATACATACATACATACATACATACATATACATACATCCTTCCTATTTCATATTAATTTTTCAAACGCTTCCAAAAAATCTACAATGTAAAATTTAACAACCACCGATGCGCAACCGGAATAAAGTTTTATTTATTTTTGTTGAAATCGTGTCAGATATAGTGAATATTTCATTGATCATTCAAAATCATTAACAGATATTAAAATAAATTATTTACTAAACACTACTGACGTTAATTTCACATAGTTACTTTTGACTTATGACGATCTTGCAGCAAATGAGCGATTTCAGATCTAATGAATGTTAAATAATTGTTAATTTTATTTTTAAAATGAAAATAAGTCAAAATTCTAAAGAATTTCTGATAACTTTAGTTAACTTCTTTTGGTGTTTGACTTCGCTTTTTCGAAATTGACTTCTTTTTCAGGAGAAAATAGTTAACTTTACAACCCTGATTTTCGAAGTTTGTTATAATGGTTGTTGTCTTTACTAACATCGAAATGGAGTGGTGAATAATTAAAGTCAACTCAAGTACCGTTGTGGTTACTTTATATATGAACCATTTTTTAAGATGCCGTTAATTTGGAAACTGATTTGAATAAAATTTTCTTCTTTTCTAGAGAAAAAGTCTGAAAAAATTTAATATTTTTATTGGTATTTTTTTTTGTCTAAAAGTTCTTTTTTGAAGTTGTATTTTACTAGAGATTTTTTCTAGAAAAAAAATATGATTTTTTTTCAGGAGAAAATTTGATGTTTTTATTTTTTTTAGAATAAAATTTTAAAGAAGAGAGTCAAAAGTCTTTCTCAATATATTTTCTTAAAGAAAAATTGTTCATTAAAAAATTGCGTTTCAAGGAAAAATTTCTGTATATTTCAAACTTTTTTTAAGAGAAAAATTCTTGATTTTTTAAGATAAAATAAATGTTGGTTTTTTCTGAAAGATAATGTTTTGAATTTTTTTATAAATAAAGAAATTCTTGAGTTGTCACCGCAAAAATTCCTAACTTTGTTCTAGAGAAAATTTTTATTCAATTTTTTCAAGAGGATTTTTTTTTAATTTTTCCTTCTATAAAATTCTTGACATTTTTTCTTAAAGAAAATTTCTTTTTTATCTATTTTGAAAAAAAGTTTCTAGATTTATGAAAATTTAGATTTTTTTGTTTATTTTATAAAAAAATATGTTAAGATTTTTATAGAAAGATTTTGGTGGTAAAATATTATTATTTTTCTTTCATATTTTTATAGACATTTAAAAAAAAATTAAACTAATTTTTTCATTAAGAAAAATTTTCGACTAAATTTTTCATTAAGAAAATTTTTCGACTAAATTTTTCATTAAGAAAATTTTTCGACTAAATTTTTCTTTAAGAAAAAATTTCGACTGAATGTTTCCTTAAAAACTTTCTAAAAATTTTCGACTTAATTTTTCATTAAGAAAATTTTTCAACTAAATTTTTCTTTAAGAAAAAATTTCGACTAAATTTTTCTTTAAGAAAAAATTTCGACTGAATGTTTCCTTAAAAAATTTCTAAAAATTTTCGACTTAATTTTTCATTAAGAAAATTTTTCAACTAAATTTTTCTTTAAGAAAAAATTTCGACTAAATTTTTCTTTAAGAAAAAATTTCGACTGAATGTTTCCTTAAAAAATTTCTAAAAATTTTCGACTTAATTTTTCATTAAGAAAATTTTTCAACTAAATTTTTCTTTAAGAAAAAATTTCGACTAAATTTTTCTTTAAGAAAAAATTTCGACTGAATGTTTCCTTAAAAAAAATTCGACTGAATTTTTTCTTAAAAAAATTTCTACTAAATTTTTCTTCAAGAAAAATTGTCGACAATATTTTTCTTTAAGAAAAAATTTCGGCAAATCTTTCTTTAACAAAAAAAATTCTACAAAATTTTTCTTTATGAAAAAATTTCGACAAAATTTTTCTTTAAGAAAAAAATTTCGTCAGAATTTTTTCTTTAAGAAAAAAATTTCGTCAGAATTTTTTCTTTAAGAAAAAAATTTCATCAGAATTTTTTCTTTAAGAAAAAAATTTCATCAGAATTTTTTCTTTAAGAAAAAAATTTCATCAGAATTTTTTCTTTAAGAAAAAAATTTCGTCAGAATTTTTTCTTCAAGAAAAAAATTTCGTCAGAATTTTTTCTTAAGAAAATATCGACTGAAGAAAATTTTCGATTGAACTTTATAATAAAAAGTCGATTTGTTTCAAAAAAAAAAAAAAAAAAAAAATAAATAAATAATAATAATAATAATAATAATAATAATAATAATAATAATAATTATTATTATAATTATAATAAAATAAAAAAAATAAAAAATCTACTGTTTTTTCTCCACAAAAAAATTTCGATTGAATTTTTCCATAAGAAAATTTATTGATTTTCCCATGAGCAAAAATTGATTTATTTGATTATTTTCATAAGAAAAAAACGACTATTTCAATAAGAAAAAATTTCGATTTTTTCTGGTCCCACTGTGCTAATGGTTTCTTTTAATTTTTTTCTTTTCATAATTTTTTTGCTCTTTATTTGAATATTGAGAAGTGACCAAACGAAGCGAATAAACTTCCTTAAGTTTATTTCGTATCTGTGTGTGTGTTTGTGTGTCTTCGCAGTTGTAAATATTGCTAAAGTTCCTGGTGAGTGTGTGTGTGTTAATGCCAAAACCAAAATAAAAGGAGAATAGATACAACAAACAGCTGCAATTGTTGTTGTCGTTAATTGTAGTCATCCTTAAAGTTTGTTCTCTTTTGTTTTTATTATTATTGTTGTTGTACAACAAACTTTACCCCATTTTTATTTTCAGGATTTTTTTCATCATAATGTTTTTCCTCTTTTTTTTTGCATTCTTAAACATACCAACACATATACAGATACTCAAACACTCATACGCACACACATTTATGGCATAACAAAACTTACACAGACATAAAACTTTTATTTTTCTCACAGTTTCGCTCATTTTTTTCGTTGTTTTTGTTGTGTGTGAATTTATTCTATTTCTTGTTCTTCTTTCCATTTCATTCATGACGCGCAGTTCAGTAGCAGCGCGCTCCATTTTTAAAATTTTTGCAGCGAAAAAATGTTTTTTTTTTAATTATCCACCTCCTTGACCTCCACCGACAAATGTCTGGTGAAGAAGAAATACAAAAACAAAAAAAAAATAGTACAAACTTAATATGTAACGGTGATGATGATGATGAAGATGATGATGAGTTTGAGTATGAGAAGTTTTAGAAAATAAGAGGTGTGTGTGTATGTGTGTGATTGCTTTCTTTCAGTTTTTGCTATGGATGTGTGACTGTGTGTGTGTGTAAGAAGACGTCTGTTTTGTGGTATGATGATGAAGTGTTTGATAATGATGATGAAATGTTGGTGTGTGTGTGGTGTGATGTTGGTTTATAAACTAGAGTACAACATGATTTTGCTAATAACAATAGTGTGTGTGTATGTGTGTGTGTTTTTTATATGGAATATATATGAATGATTAAATGTTGCCTGCCCGATGACTACTGGTTGTATGATTGTATGTTAAAGTCATCGTCATCGTCGTCATCGTCGTCGGTGGTTTTGTTTGGGTTCCTTGTGTGTCTACAAAAATAGTTTCATTCTCAATTTACATTGTTTTCCTCCTTTTTTTTTATTTTTTACTTTTTGATTTTTTATTTGTTGTTGTTACTTTTACAATTTTTACTATGTTGACTGACTTTACAAATGTCTGAACTCAAATGTAAATGAAAAAAAATCTGTGTGAGTGGTTCTTGTAAGGTGGGGGGTGGGGAAGAATGTGGGCTAAATGATGTCTTTAAATTAAAGTACTGAAATATATGGAAGGTTTTAGTGCACTTTTTTTTTTTTTTGCTTATAAACAAAGTGAATTTAAAGGATCTCTTCCCAGAAGAGTTTTTATCCTTTTTGATTCCATTCTTTGAATGCTCTCAATTTGCTACAAATGTAATCATCGCATTTTGATTCGTTATATAAGATTCCGTCATTGCTTAGAAGTACGTAGAACCGATAGAATTAGCTTCTCTTTCTTCAAATTCTATAAACTTTCATTTACTTCATTTTCCATTCATGTCCTTATATAACGTGAAATACTCCTTCTTCTCTTTCCTTTGCGTAAGTCTTCTAGAGAGTGATAGATCTAGGATTTAGCAAAACATTAGATATGGTTCTTGGTCTCAGTTCTACCGAATTAAGACCTTTAACAAATATTTGCATTTTTGGCTTCGCACATTTGAAAGCGTCGAATTTATAAGAGTCCTGAGTTCTCATAGTTCTCTCATAGGGAATTTAAAAGCTGGATATTTCGAGTTTAATTTACTCTAGAGGAAAACGTCTTTAAAAAAACGGAATTATACATGTTTATTTTTATATTGATGTCACCTTCATGATTAAGTACTCTCAACTTGAAAGAGAGAAGAGAGCCTAAAATCTTACAGGTTTAGGGTTGTAGCTCTAATGAAATAATGATCTATGTATCGTTTTTTTTTTCTAAAGACAAGTTCCGAATACGAGTATTTAAAACATTGTTTGAGAAGGATCAGTAATGACAAACCTAAGAGCAGTTTAACCTATTCTCCATGCGATTACCGATGTTTACCTTATGATTTGAAATCAAAGATGACCCGTTTCAGCTTTGTCACTCTAAAGACCATGAATTCGAAACTGAGAGTCCAAAAGGTCTCCTAAATGCTGAATACGGGGTGAAAAGTTTACGAAGTTACAGATCTAAATGAAATAATAATGAGAGATGTTTTTGAAGTCGCTCTTAAGCCGATGATTTCGAAGATCAATACCATCATTTGTATGTGATCAGTTATAATTAACTTTAGAACAGTTGGAAGCAGCTAAACGACGTATCCGTCAAGCTACTACTGATGTTGAAAATAATTCAGATGGAACGTTTCCAGCGACAGACGTATCATGTGTTTTCCGGAAGAAATAACTATCCGAGCAAAAATTAGGGAACTTGCATTACTTATGATTTGAAATCAACCGACTCTGTCTCTCTAAATATCAGCTTAAGATCTGTTGTTTTTGGAGTTTTTCATTACATCAACCCAAAGGGAATTAGACGTTTGTTCCTAATTCCATAGCTCAGTATTAACGAACCAAAATTAATATTGAATGTCTTCAACTTAGTTCCTCGTACATGACAATTTTGGATAAAATTTGTTTTAGTTCCATTCCAATGTTGTGGTTAGAGTAAAGTCATGAATAGAAGCAGATTAGTAAAAAGACTTTAGACTTCTAAAACTCTGGAAAAAAGTATTAATAACATGATAGAAAAGCAAGTTGGGACTTTAAAAATATTTACTTACAGAAAGGAATATCAATTCTGAAATCACTTCGAAAGACGTTTCTTTCCCATTGTGCTAAACTCGTTCCTCTTCGTATGCCAAAGTTTGTTGCCATTAGATCGGTTGGTGTATTTCATCGCTTTGTTTTAGTTTCTATAATCCAAACGTCTTACTAGAGGTAAAACCTGTCAACCGAAAACTGAATCCATTGTTGATTGACTCGTCACCTTCCACTAAGACATCCAAAACCCAAGGAAAAAAGAACGTTTAATTAATACCTTTGAAAAGGCAGTTCACACTTTTTGAAAATATTTACTCACAGAAAGGATAATTCTTTTCTGAAAACTCTTCGGAAGGAGCTTTTTCCTTTGTGATTAACTTGTTGCTTTTCGTGGTTTATTTCTTCTAATTAAACAGGCAATTGGTCTGCTATAGAAGGTTCTAGGTTGGTGGGAATGTCAACTGTTCTTGGCTGGAAGCAACGTCCTCCTTGTTGCTTCGGAAGTAAAAGTCGAGACATTCTTTTCCACAATATTTAAATCAATTACAAATTTTCTCTCTTAATGGTACTTTATTCAAAAGTACCACTTACTATTTTGTCCTTCACTTAATGCTAAATATTTTTCCCCCATATTTGTTGTTGTTGTTGCCAAAGATAAAATTACAATAATTGTGAGAAAATTCAAAACAAATCGGAAAACATTTGTTTGGAGTTTTGCCACTAACCAACATGTATTTATTATTGTAATTCTTCCGTTGATAACTCGACTTCTGGAATAAATAAAATACCAACAAATCTTAACACACATACAATCAAATAAAACACATACAAACACTCTTTGGCTCACATGTGATATAAAACGCGAAAAAAAAACTTAACAAAAGAAAAAGAGAGAGAAAATTGTATTTTTTCTCAATAAAATAAAACACCCTACACCAACACAAGTGGTGAAGAGCGTTATATTAACTTTGTCATTTCGTGTGTAAAGCTAAAAAGGAATCATCTCAAGGTATATACAGTGATGTAAATCATAATAAGACTAATTATATTTAATACTCATATTTTTACCAGAAAATGAGTAAAATTATTAAACTTCGACCAGTTTTGGTTCTGGTTCTGGTGCGAAATTAATAAGGACACAGTTTGTTGTCTATAACCTAAAGCAAAATAATATCAAAATTTTTAAAAGTTTATTTAATGTTTTCAATTCAGTCTTAAAACCAGGCGAATTTTATAGGTTATGGGGAAAAACCGAAAGCACTGTGGACCAGAACTAAGAAAAACTATTAGAAAATTTGCATTTCATTTATATCGAAACAATGTTCAATGCAGTTCCATGGAATTCCGGTAAGAGAACACGTGGTTGAATCAAAAATTTCACCGACTGTTAAACGTGAAATGATTCAACAAATCGAAAACTCTTATTAGAGAGAACTTCAAAGGTCATAGTGCTAGAAAATATGGTCCACTATTGTCGAAGAAGAACGTACATCAAAGAATCAAATTTGCTGAAGTTCATTTATGTTGGCACAAGGAAATGGAAATTTCTATGATCGGATCTATTTAATTCAGATAGGGGTCTTCATACTGTAAGAAGACCTGTTAATATGGAATACAACCCGAAATACACTCTTAAGACTGTAAAGCATGGCGGTTTTAATATCGTTGTAGTACTATGGTGTTGTAGCTCTGTATAGTATACAAAATTGTTTGGTACCTTATGCCGCAGAAAATATGCCCCTGCAATGGGTTAGGACAACAGGACAACGACTGAAAATATACGGAAAAGTGCTGCATGACATGGTTTGTGAACAACAAGATAAACTTATTAGAATGGCCTGCACAGTCTCCCGACTTAAATCCGATTGAGAATTATAGGAATTTAGGCTGCGTGGAATGATTAACCTTGTTGACTCTATAACCCGAAGATGCATAACAGTTTTAAAAAAACAAGAGAGATTCAATGAAATATTAATCTTTTGTGTTATCCCGAGTGGTTTCCTATTTAAATCGCTTTAATATATCAAAAGATATAGAACGATATCTGAGGCAACCTTTAAGTTCCAGAGAAGATTTTTCGTAAAACTCTCTAATAGAAATCAACAGATTAGAATAAGATTTTATTATAATATAAAATTATATATACTTCATTATCATTCCAAAAATTTTCAAAATTGGTTCAGTTGAAGAAAAATTTATAGCCAATAATATAACTAATTTGAATGAGTCATTTAGTGTTCCTGTATTAAAGAAAAACATTTATTTGGTATAGACGATTGTGAATGTGTGTGAGTGTGTTGGTATGCATTTGTGGTGGAGGGTATTGATGGATTCGGTATAGCCGAATAAAGTATTCTTAACTTGTTTGTTTTCATTTGAAGTCAGAGAGTCAAATAACTTCTTTTCTTGTCTTTTTTTCTCTGGTGAAATGAATTTGATAATAATAAACATTTAAAAGAGGTTTGGTGGGAGGGAGTGGGGGAGGTGGAATTTATTTTTATTTGTAGTAGGAGAAGGTCAATGGAGTAAAGATTTCTTTTTATTTTCCAAATATTGTTATTGTTTTTGTTGTTTGAGAATTTATTTATTTCTTTTAGTTTCTTATAAATATAAACGATTTGTATTTGTAGTTGTTGTTGTTCTTCGTAGGAGTAACAACAACTTTTTTTTTATATTTTATTTTTCATATATTTTGCAACAGCTGCATCTGTTGGATATTTTTCCCTCCTTCCTGCCTTCCTTCCATCTTTTTTTCTCTAGATTTTATTTGTTATTTTCATTGGAGTTTTTGTGCTGTTCTTAGCACTTTTTTTCTTTTGTAGAAGATTCATCGTTGAATGAATTTTATATTGTGGTTCCCATCACATCCGAAATTCATGTGTGAATAGAACATTTTGATGATGTTTAAATGTGAGTGAAGTGTTGGTGTTGGTTTTTAGAAATTGATTTTATTTGATGACTGAAATAAAAATTGTGATATTGAAAAATAAGTTGTTAATTTGTTACACACATAATATTGGTTAAGTTGTATTAGTATGAAGTGTGGCTAATTTAGCGATTTAAAGACAAAAAAGGAAAAGTATCCATAAAGCTCAAAATGTGAGGACTCTATAAAAGATTATTATGATTTCAATTCAAACTCTTTTTCAGTCATAATACTTAAGATGTTTAATTGTTTGGATCAAACCGCTTTTGAATGTAATGTTCGACTCAAGTTGTATTATTTAAAAGTGTGGCAAATTTAGTGATTTAAAAACTTTATATTTTAACGTTTTAAACTTAAACAAAAATTGTTTAATAGATGAAATCAAGAATTGCTGCTGATCTGTGAAACTTATCATGCACGTAAGTTCCAAAGTAAAAATTGATCGATTTTAATATACCTAAAACGTCTCGATACAAACTATTTTCCTATAATTAAGAAACCGCTTTTTATCCGATCTAATTGGATCGTTTTTGAGAAAACTTCATTCAGTTCTCTAATTAATTGGTCGCAATGTCAAATCATTTCTTACAAAGAAAAATTTTTAAAAACTAAATCGAACCGTATTGGTTATGCGCACAGAATTCCAATTGAAAAATTCTAATGAGAGCAGGGCAATTCCTGCCCTATAGATCAAGTAATATGTCACGTAGTTTCCATAATTTTCGAGTTTTGGCAATTAAATGATATTGTAATTGGAGAAAGATGTTAATTTGAATTTAGTTAATGACTGCTCGCAAAAAGACTATGGAATAGATAGAGACTAGAGAGAGAGAATAATTTATATGATCCTCGGCTACTCTTATCAATTACTACTTCATTTTGTTTCTTCATACCTTGATACCTTGAAAAATTCCTACTTTTGGAATTAGTTCAAAGATAAAATATTAACATTTTCCCAAAAGTCGAGAATTGGCGTTAACATCATGTGCAAATCACTTCATTTCCATTTCATTTCCACTTCGAACTAGAGATGAGCAATATCGTGATATTAAAATAACGTTGTTTCCAGTGAAAAACAGTGACAGTGATCACAATATATTTTTTTGTCAAACGGTAACTGATTTAGCTCATAGGAGGGGCTTGGAAAGGAAACAACAAATGAAAAAAAAACACGGAATGTTCTCACTACAATTGGTACTCCGTTCGGCCAAAGAATGTCCACTCAGCAACAGCTGGGTCAATCGGAAGTTTTTTCTCCCGGCAAGAAACTCCAACAACAGCGAAATAATTACAACAACAACCTCTCTTCAAGACCTTCAGGTCATTGTACTTTTATAAAGAGTACAAAAAAAGCGACAGAGGAGTCCGTACCGTAGGTTTGGATGTGGTTAATTTTTATTCTTGATGAATCGATGATGTAACTTAGCAGCAGAGTAATAAAAACAAGCGTCAACGCTTAACACGATTTTAGTATGCAACAATTCTGAAAGATCGACATTTTTAGCAACTGTTATTTCATAATTTCAGTCACAATAGTTCACAGTGACCAGACTAATCACAGTGATAAAACAGCTGTGAAAATATCACTCATCTCTACCTCAAACCAATACCTTGGGAAAGTTCTATTCTTGGCATTTGAATGATGAAAGTTTAGGGTTCGGAATCTGCTAAGTTCTCTTATATGTCTACAGGGGCGGTGTCCGGAAGGACAGAATCTTAAGCTTCAATAGCTGTCTTTGAAGCATCTAATAAGCGAATTAAAATAAGATAAAATAAAGTGGTCGAGGATTTCAAATCAGGGAGTGCAGAAGCGTTTACTTTAAAAATTGTCTTTGAAATGCGAAGGAAAATTTAGACGAGAATTTTTAATCTTCAGATCTTCATGTTGAAGAATTTTTATATATCGATTGTTCAATCAGTCAACATCTGTACAATTTTCCTGGACCTCAAATAACAAATCGATCCTGATTGAGAATTTTCATAGTTGAAACATGACAATTGACATGAATTATCATTATTTGAAACTTGAAAAACAAAGAAGAAGCGACACAAATGGGCGGTAATTATAGCAGTGGTCAGTAATTAATTGTATATTTTCTATTCCTAAAAAAGCATCTCAGTCGTTGTAAGGATTTGGTTATTTAATGATTAATTCATGATATAACTGTTCTATAAGAAATATCGATATATCGAATTAAGATTACGTTTCTGAACGTTGACCATTGAAATATCTTTTTTAACCAAAAAACAAAGACATCTGAATTATGGCTCCTGGATAATGGGAATTTGGACAATTTCAATGCAGTCTATAACATCGGTTAAGAATTTTCCAAAATGTTGGCAACACTTTTGTTAACATAAATAATCCAAACGTCAGTACTTTAACTATTTTCCTTACTCCTTCTTTACATTTATAAACAATGATGCCAACTGTTTTTAATCTAAATGAAATGAAATGAAATAAAGATATAAAATCAAATCGGAACAACTATATTATTTTCAATAATTTTCTTCTTCTTTATATTTCTAAAAATATGGAAAAAAGAAAAAAAACATTTTTTTCTTTGTTTCGAAATGAACAGTCAACATTTGTTTTCAAGAATGAGAGCGGCGACTTGTGCAACAACAACAACAATAACAATAAAATTTTTGTTAATGCTATGACGCGACAATAAGGTTGGTGGTATTGTAACAATTTGTTGTTGGAGACTTAAATATTTTTTCTTGTTTTTGTTGTTGTTGTTTTATTGTAATTTTATACCAGCAACATAACTTTTTTTCTTTCCCAATTGCAATTTTTGTTTTCTTTGGCCCTCTTTCGAACTAAACTGACTGACCATCATCAAGGGGAAATTTCTTTTTCTGCAAGCGAACAACTTTTAACTGTTTTTAATTTTGTTGTTGTAGGGTTTCTATTTTTCTTTTTTACGTTACATATAATTTTTTTTATTTTTATTTCAAGGGGTTTAAGCCACTTTTTTCTTTCCCTACTTCTCACAATGTTTAGAAAGAATGAAAGGAAAAGAAGAAGAAGAAGAAAAAAAAATATTTGTATTTTTGTACTAAACTAAACCGTGCCAGAGTCTCAGTCTGCCCGTAAGCACTCAAACTTGGGTTTAAATAAGCAAAATATAACCACATTTAATATCAAATGGATGAATTGCTGTGGATGGTTGGTTGGCTTGTTGGATGGCTGACTGACTGGCTGGCTGGCTTGGTACGCTGCTTAACAGAATGACTAGAAAACAAATAACAAAAAAAAAAGTCAGAAAAAAAGGAAAAGAGTGAATGAATAAGTGAATGTGACTGAGTAACTAAGTGAATGTTCTTGCTGCTATTTTGTTTCAGAATTTTTTTCCACGTTTTTTTTTTTATTTTGGAGTTTTTGGGTTGACATGCGATTCATTTTTTTGTTTTATTTTGCGCCATCTACTTCTTCTTTCTACCTTTGGAATTATTAAATTTTTATTTTGAGAGTAAGATGTTGCAACAACATAGAGTCATGACATGTTTTTTTTTTTATTCGGAATTACTAACTGGGAAAGAATCTAAAACTAAAATGAATACAGTGGTGGTTTAAAAAATAGAATAGAGTTATGGTGGAGGAGTTATCTTTCTGATTTTCATTTGAGTGAAAGAGTTTTCAAGAAGTTTAATTTGTAATGGTTGACAACAGTTGAAGATCGCGATCTTCTCTAGCGAAGTAATGGATTAAGCGTTTAAAATGTCTAAACAGATTTTATGTAGTTGAGATGTCTGCCAAGTGATAAGTGTTTTTCTATCGGAGATTGATCGCCCAGTAACAGATCTTTCTTTGGGAATTCTTTGAGAAAGACATCAGTTAAATTAAACTTAAAAATATTGGAAACGTGAAGGTTGTGTAATGATCAGTTTGGACTTCAATAAGATAAAGTCGCTTGTGCGCAAAGATCTAAGATCGAGTTTATAGATTTTTAAAAATTTACATTAAGAACAAGCCCTTTCTGGTGCCCTTGCCTAAGGAGATGTTAATAAAATAGAAATTTGACACTTGTATTGTAAGCTTTACAAAGATTCAGAATGACTTGTCGGAATTAAAGGACTTCAGCGTTCAAGGATGATTCTATTATAAGACCTTATAAAATTAATTTGTGAATCGCTTTCGCATGAACAGTTGACGATATTTACACATGATTTTTTTCTGTGTTGTGATGGTAAAATAGAACTCATCTCGCAACGAACTTATGCTGTAAGATCGATTAGATACCGATCCGACTTGTGTACAGGAAGCCGAGAATTCTTCTGTCATCTCAATCCAATAATACATTGTTTATTGAACTAAAGAATCCGATAGACATAAACTAATTAGTTTTCACGATCTGAACTTTGTTAATGCATTTTGGTTTTTATAGTTAAAAAAACATGGTATTTCGCAATTATTCCGGTTATGCGAATCACGATTGACATCTTTGTAATAGAAATGGTAGATCCTAAATTCTTATAAATATCTGAAATATTTTATGATCTTTACCAGCAACATGAGTTCAAAGCGCAAAATTAAGTACAACGGTAATTCAATACCTCTATACAGCGCTTAAACATTCACGAGAGTGAAACGCAAAAATCTCGAAGACCCAAAAAGTGTTTTAGGATTTTATGGACCTTCGAAACCTTAACAATCACAGCTAAGTTGTTTTGGACTCTCTTCATTGCATTAATTTTTCTTTTATATAGAAACGGAATTGTTATTGATTTTGTTCTGGATACAAATCTAAAAATGGCTAATCATTATTACAGTGGTTCGGTCTTTATAGCTAAGACAGCGCCAAGTTTGTAGCGCTCGTTGGTTCGGCACGAGTAGAGCTTGCGCTTTTTGTTAGAATAAAATAATTTTATTCACTTTGAAATTTACATTCGAAACAAATCGTTTCATATACGATCGTTAATTTGTAAAGTATTGTTGTAGCATACTTTCCCTTTTCGGGTATCCTTCCCCTCTAACAATTTTTATTAAGCAAGTGCTAATTAGTAAAACACTGCTGTTTAATCGTGATATTTTACATGAGTTTGTGAATTTGATTATTTTGCGAGAAAAAAACCAAGAGAGCGACCGTGTGGTGACTGTATAAAGCCGGTATATAATATTTTTTTTTCCATTCCCACTTTACAATCGTCATCATCAGCAGCGACAGCAGCAATTGCAATACAACTTATTTTGAGTATAGAAAAGTGAAAAAAAGAAACAGAATTCACTAAATCCAAAACATACCAACAAACTCAACATTCATTCACATTTAATCACCCACTCACCTCACCTCGCTACATTACAATACCACCACCCTCTCTTCCCCTGCTGTACTCCATGGTTGTTATAGTTAAACTCTACATATTTTTGCCTTCACATTTTTTTTGCTTCTCTCAACCTTAAAAAAATTGTATCTCTTACCCTTATTATGGGTTTGTGTTTGTATGTGTATGTTTATATCTGTATGTAAGTGTGTGTGTGTTGGAAAAAAATAAAGGGTCTTCTTAAAGTTTTTTTCTTTATTTGTTTGAGAATTTTTATTTTCTGTGCAGAAAAATAAAAATGTGGCAACGAAAAGAAGGAAAAAAAAATTGTTCATGTTCTCCGCTTATTTTTTTCACATTTTATTTACAATTTTTTCTTTGCCACATTTTATGTGAGAGTATGTGTGAGTGTGCATTTTTTCTGTTTCTGCTGCTGTTGTTGTTGTTATTTTTATTATTCAGCTGCTGTCATGAGTCTTATTCTTTTACTCTTAAGGATTTTTACGTTAATGTTAGACTAAGAAAGCTTGAGTTATTGGTTTTTTATTAAAAAAAGAAGAAAAAAATGAGAAAAAATCGAAAAAACTTTTTTCCACTTTTTTTTATTTTCTTCCTTCTTTTTTTGCATGACCGACCAAAAGAAACTCAGAAAAAAAACAAAGAAAAAAATACATTTTTTCTTTGAATGTTTGTTTTTGAATTTTTTCTTTGGCTTCTTCTTCACACATTTTCTACCTTTCTTTTCTTCAATACTCCAGCGGGTATTACAAAAACAAGAGAGCGAAAAAATAGGTTTAAAAGAAATTACGAAAGTTTTTGTTGTAGTTGTTGATATATGTATGACCACTGTCCATTTTCTCTTTCGCTTTTATTATCGACGACAAAAATGAACATTTCTTTTTGAAAGCTGTCGCTTTAATTGTGTTTTTATTGCAAATTCAAGCGACCGCTATTATAATTTTTAAAAACAATTGATCCAATTCTTTTATTCTTCTTCTTTTGCATCTACCAAAATAACAACAACATCATTACCATTCCATAGCATTTTTGCAACATTCCCTTACATATTCATATGCATGTATGTATGTGTTGTTGGTGTTGTTCTTATATTTGTATTGTCCACTTTAATCTTTATCTCATCTTGTCTCCTTACTCTTCCCTCTCTCTCTCTCCTAACTTAAACTTCTTTAACCGTATTATTATTTTGTTTTTAGTTTTTATTTTCTTTCTTTGTTTTAAGCTCCTCTCAGGTTCCCCATTTGTTTTTGTTGTTCTTGTTTTATTTACTTTACAACACTGTTATAATTTTTTTCTCTTCTTCATCTTTAAGTTTTTCTTGCTGCTGCTGTTGTTGTTGTCGTTCATTGTATATTCATATCTTTAGTACATACAAAACTACAAATTGATATGTTTCTGTTTTTTTCATTTCTTTTCGATATTGTTGTTGTTCTTGTATGGATGGCATGCAAAAAGGGCGCAGTATTTTTTTTCTTTTCGTTGTTGTTTAATCGCTAATTTTTTTTCATTTTGGAATATTTTTTCTCTTCTTTCTTACAGTGGTCTTAGAGTGTAGAAAATGTTCGGAGTTAATTTTGAGAAATTTATGGAAACATATTTTTTTAACCAAAATCATACTTAAAACTTAAGTCCAAATCTTAGTCTTGATTCAAAAATTATCGCACATAAATTTCCAATAAGTCGATCTATAATTGGTCATATATCTATCACGTACAATGTTTAAAGGCTCACAATGCTATTTCTTTCGAAGCCCTCTATTCTAAATGTTCTTTTTTTCCGAACTCTAATGTTGTAGCCGATGATCGGTAAGGAGGAGAACATCTATTCCAGTGTTTTCTTTTAAGTATTATACTCTCTTCCCGAACTGATAGTCCAGCTTATGGTGGAAAAACTCCCAGACAGAATAAGCTCAGCTGATTATTTTGTGTTCTCTCTCTTATTAAAAAAAAAATAATAATAATGAAATAAAGATAACAAAAATTGATGTATGATATGTCGATCCATAATTTTGTTTTAGCTTCCATATATCGTCCACGTAAAAAAACGTTAGGTATCTAACTCACACTTAAGTATAAATTAAAAATACATTTTATACGAGGATGGTTCATAAACATGCGGTAGTTAACGCTTATAAATAACAATAAGGTATAGAGTAATTTATAGTCACTTAATTAAACAGTTTTTGACGTTATAACATAAATCCCAAAAACAAAATTTACTGTTATTTTTGTAATATTGTTGTTGTACGGTCATCATGTTTTCCATCATGGTGCAGCTGGCCGTCTACTTCTTGTCTGATACTCACATATTGAAACGTCTTTAAAATGTTTTATAATTCCAGAAATGATGGCACGTTAACAGTTAATCACTGTGCGAAATATCTTAAAGTTAATTAAATTTCAGATTCAGTGACGGTGACTTTTGTCCACAAGAAATGACTTTAACAAATTTTTGTTAATGACTTTAAGGGAAGGAAACAATTTTAGGTTACTTTATTTAATACACAATTAAATTGTTTATATATCATTAGTCTTATGGACGCTGAGACCCTTTAAACTTAAATGACGATGACTTTTGTCCATCTGTGTATATGATCGTATATTTTTCTTTAAATACATAAATATTTTTTTAGTATTTAAATCTTAATTTTTTAATAATTATTATTTTATCTTTTCAGGTAAGTCCTTAATTTACTCTCGACATGATAATTGAAATTAAAAATCGTAAGTATATAGAAAGTTCTTTTGAATGCTGTAGCTTTTCTCAAAGTAATTTTCATTTAACTCTGGAAGTCTGAAATAAATTTCGATTAGAAAGTTTCGAAAATAAAATATGTAATAAAACCCCTTTAATCTTAATTTATTCTTATTCTATTCTTTACCAATCCCTTAGTTGTCTCCCAAATCTTGAAACGACTTTTTACTCTGACCTCTGAATTGTGGTATGATCGATCTGAAAAGTACTTCTGCTGTTATTTACATATAAAACACTTATCTTTTCTGTGTCATTGTTTTTTAATGCTCTAAATATTTCCCATTACTATTCACCTTTTTCTTCTAAACCTTAAGTTAGGAAAAGAGTCCTTTAAAGGCTCCAGTTTATGAAAATCGTTGAGGCAAATAATTTTTATACCTACAAAGACGGGTTTCAGCACTTGCCGTCTCTGTTTACTTGGGATTTTTTATCATTCTTCACCAGAGTATTTTCTTCAGAGGATTCAACTATTTACTATTCCTAATTAAGGTCGACCTTAATCCTTTAAGGTAGCTCAAAGGTTCCATTAAAGTTCTTAATTGTTGTTATGAGCCAAAGGTGTATTTGTGAGTATTTTAAACACGATCAGTTGAAATGTTTTCAGTCTCGATTGTCTTGCGGGTTACTGTCAAAGATTCCATGAAATGTTCTAACTTGTTTGGACATTGAGCAAGCGATCAAACTTTTCATTTAATAGCTTACCTACCTTCACTTACGCATTAGATTTTTCTGTATATTTAATTCAGACGAGTGGTGTTTTGTCAATTTAACTTCTCTATTATATTCTTTTACCACTTGCTTGGACATCTCGCACGATGTCTTGGGAACAACCATGATCATGGATCTTATTCTCCTTATTGTAGAGTTTTACAGAAATCATAATGAATTGAGTATGGAAGATGAATTTTGTTTTCAGTATCTTAAATTTTTGAAGATCACAGTTTGATTGTGAGGGATGCCTTCTGGAAAAACAAGATCACATCTTAACTATGGTTTTATCAGCGTTTGGAAAGTACTTTTGTTAAATTTTCACTGCTGAAGAATAAGTGATTATTAGGGAGCAGCACAGAATATCGGGTTATACTTACCTTAAAAAGAGATTCTTCCCTTTATCTCGATTTGTTGAGATCACATCTTTGAGGGAACTATTTTGGTGGAAGTTGTGGAGTCACAAATCTGGATGCAGGATCAATTGACTAGATTCTTCTCCCAATAACTCTAAACGATTTTATAATTTTTATTGTTTTTTTCCTCTGTTTTTCCCACAGTCGGAGTTAACCCACGGTAGTTGTTAATTACATAGACATTAGGAGGGTATTCCTATGATTGCAAACCAGCAAACATTATACATATCTCACACCCAATATACAGTCTTATGTAAATGATTTCCAATTGGAAAAAAGGAATATGGACTCAATGCACCAATACACGAACACTACATTCACTATCAAATGGTCATTAATACAAAAAGTGAACAAGTGAACATTTTTTCAACATTTCTTCTTGTCCACATTCTTTTTTTATTTTCGATTAAGTTCATCTTTACAACAACCAACCTTGTCATACCTTTGACCAACACAAATAAGCGTTTTTTTTTTTATTCTTTTCTGATTTGGTCAGTCTTATATAATGGACCCGACCTCCTTTACAAATATACCAACAATACATCAAATTCAAAGAGGTAAAAAAAATGGAAAAAATACAAAATATTGTCACGATGGTGACGGTGATGATGATGTGACGCTAAAGATGGGCATATAAAACACTTGACTGCAATTCTGTCAAGAGCGATTTAAAAGACGAAGGAAGTAAAAAAAGAAGGAATAAATGAATAAAAGAAAGAAAGAAAATGTATTTGCAATCGAATCGTTTAAGGGAAAAAATTAGACTTTCTTGTCACTATTTTGGTTTCTTGTTGTGGATACAATAAATGTGTACATGTGTGAGTGAGTGTGAATGTGTGTGAAATGGTAAATAAGATGTGAACCGACCGACATCGAGTGGTGTTTCTTATATGATTTCTTTTGCCAAAAACTTCAACTCAATATTTCTTGAGCAACTTATCATTCGGTTGATGATTTCTTCCTTTTTTTCCACTTTCAGGAGTTGGAGAGTAATTTGTATAAAGCAGCACCTCAGCAAATGTGTTTCACATGATTTTTTTCTTTCTTTCATTTTTTATTTTAGTTATATACACAAGGACTCAAACACATTCGCATTCACAAACATATAGTTTCATAAGTTATATACAGAATTATAGTGGAGACTGGACAATGGTTTTGTCCTGTCTCCTATGCTTTCTGTAACTGTATGTGTTCCTTATTTTCTTGCTTTAGTGGAAAAGAGTCGTTCATGTTAGAACCTGAGCGAGCGAGCGAGTGTAATGAATGATACAAATACAATGTGAATATAACTAACAACACCACCACCATCTTCATCATCCTTCTCCCAATACCTTACCGCCTCTGTTAACTTCTACACCGTCTTTCTCTTAGCCGTTTCATATGGATTTCTTTCCAATTTTTTCTTTTTTTCCAGTTTAAATATATTTTTTTTCTACCCAATTTCTGCTGTATGAGGAGTTTAGTCCATTTTTATATATTTTTATTTATTTTTCTTTTTTTTTCCTTCAACCGAATACTATTTATTATTGTATTGTTGTATTTAAGGGATGTTCTCCTTAAGCATTTGTTGTTGTATTCTCAGATTTTTATATACTTTGTTGTGAATTTTTTTTTCGTATTTAAAAAGAAAAAAATATTTTTTTGCCGTTTTTATTTTTATATTTTTTTTCCACCCACCCCCTTGCGACTTCTTCCCTTGTCTCGGTCTAGAAAAAATTTTTCTTGAAATATCTTGTGTTCTCTTATAAATTTTTTTTGTTTGGTTTGGCCCCCTTTTTTGCAGGGTGGCAGATTATGAAAAGAGTGTAATCAATCAATATTTTGTTTGTGGAACATATCGATGTCGACTTTCCTAATCATTTATTTTCAACAATTTCATTACGGAAAGGAGGAATCCGAGCGAATTTCATCAAGTTTTTAAATATGATTAGGATTAAAGTTATTTATAAATTATCTCTGATCTTTGGTGATGTTTCTCTGTTCTGAATATATTCAGAATTTCACCAGTTACTTGTACATTTTTTTGATCCTTAATCATGATATCCTTCATTCCCTCACTTGCTGGAGAAGCATTAAATTGTTTTCTGCTAATCAAAGCTGGCCAATCTCTTTCTCGATCAAATGTGATCAAGCACACATGTTTTCCTATAATAATTTCGGAAAACGGAAGTTTAAAACAATTTTTGATTTAAGCAAAACACCTGATCCTAATTATAGAAATTTCTAGCACATTCCTGTTTTTGTGTGTGTCACAAGTCAATTAAAAAAAGCGTTTTGTATCGATTCATAAAAATGGTTATCCGAAGAGGCAAGATTTTTTCGACTTCCCATCCATTGTTTTCTAAAAAATTATATACCGATCTACAACATAAAGCCGACATTCCTTAAATTTTGTTATGACTGTAAACCCTGAGTTGATTTTCTTTAATTTCTACATACTTTTGCAAGCATATTTACAAAAGTAAAGCGCATTGACAAAATCCCCAGAAGGTTTCAGCTTTTAGCTTAATGGATGACTGGAGAGCAAAATATATTTATACTGATAAAGTGCTAATTTCTGAAACACTATTCTGAAGATCGATTGATACAAATGTTAGTCAGAATCGGCTTGATCTCATTCTAAACTTCCCATCCACAGATTTCCTAAGAATTTAAGATCTTTCTGCAACATGTATCCGATATTTGTTGTCTTCCAGCTTTTGTCTCAATTAATGATTACAGAGCACATGATATTTAGGCTGAAGAACTGCTAATTTCCTTCTCTGCTGGTGACATGTCAATTTCTGAACCACTATTCTGAAGTGCAGCAATGTTAGTCAGAATGGTTATGATCTGTGGATCTTAAAGCGCATAAGCCAAAACTTTCCTTCAAATAATTTTATCGGCACCATGTGGCCGATATTCAACTTATATTACCTTAGCTTTTTTCTATAAATTCGCCAAAAAATTGGGAACATCTTTACGAAAATAAATCGGTATAACCAGAAAGTTATAGACTTTTTTTCTTTAATGATTGAAGAACACATGCAATTGAGGCTGTTGACATGTCCACTAACTGTTCCGAAGTGAAGCATTTCTCAGTAACAGCGTTTTGCATTAATTGATATAAATATCAGAAAGATCAAGATCTAGACTTCAAGTTAAGAACGTCAAATTTGTTCCATTCTCTTTATAGTCATCCTTCGTCATCATACCAGTTTTTTCAGGAAGATCTAAGTGATCTAACTTCAATCAGACCGGATCGAGTGAATAGGTAGCAAATGAAACAGCAGGATTAGACGTATCTTTAGGGGGAACCGCTAGTCATTTTTGAAAGAACATCGTTCTCATTGAAAAATTATTCAGATCCATTTTGACAAGTTTTCATTCCTTTAAACTTTCTGCCATGTATCCATATTTGTTGTCTCATTCTCTTTGATCCAGAGATTTGATATTTAGGCTGAGAACTGCTAATTTATTTCTTGGTGACATTCTTTTTCTGAAATTTCTACCAATGTTTCAGAATGGCTTTTCTTAAAGCGCATAAGCCAAAACTGATGTCCCAATGTGAATTTTTATTCTGTTTCTAAACTTTAACAACTTTTAATTTTTACTTTTGCTGGTTCTTCCACTAACTGGCATTAATTGATATAAATATCAGAAAGATCAAGATCTAGACTTCAAGTTAAGAACGTCAAATTGTTCCATTCTCTTTATAGTCATCCTTCGTCATCATACCAGTTTTTTTCAGGAAGATCTAAGTGATCTAAACTCAATCAGACCGGATCGCAGTGAATAGGTAGCAAATGAAACAGCAGGATTAGACGTATCTTTAGGGGGAACCGCTAGTCATTTTTGAAAGAACATCGTTCTCATTGAAAATTATTCAGATCCATTTTGACAAGTTTTCATTCCTTTAAACTTCTGGCCTGGTGTAATACCTCATAATTTTTTCTCATTCCTTTATCCAAGATTTTTTTCGCTCCCAATACAATTTATATTTTTTTTTCTTTTTTAATTTCTTACCAATTTTTTCGTGCGCTTTTTCGCCCACTGTATGTCCCCAATGTGAATTTTTTTCTGTTTCTACTGCTTAACAACTTTTACTTTGATTTTTATTTTCTTGCTCGCTTGCTTTTCTTCCTTCTTTTGCTGATGTTTTCTTGTTCTTCTTCACTATGCTACTACTACTACTACCACTACGACAACAACTATATACGTTTGTGAGTGTAGTGTAGTGTAGTGTAAGCGTATCTCTGTGTATGTGTGTTGGATTCTCCTTTGTGGTTGTTGTAAAAAAAATGTTCATTTCCACTATAATTTTTTTTTCTGCTTCCCAACTCAAGTCGTTGGTTGTTGTAGTTGTTGTTGTATGTTCTCTTGAATACAAATTTTTTTCGCTTCGATTTTTTCCACATTTGTTGTTGTATATATTTTTCTCGGATTTTTTTCTGTTTTTTTTTTTTTCTTACGTTTCTTAACGCCGCTCCTCAATTTTTATATTTTTTCGAACTTTTATATTTTTTTAACACATGCAAACGAACACACGTTTAAATATATTGGAGTTATTTTGTGTGTGTGTGTGTTGTATTGAGAGTGAGTTGGTGTGTGGAGAAGAGATATTGCTTTTGACTGCTCCTTGACTCTAACTGTTGGCTGGAGATGGCTGCCTGGCTGGTTGACTGGCTTTCGCTTGTTTGTTTGTATGTAGTGTGCATGTGTGTGTGTATGTATGTATGTTGTTTGTTTGTTGGAAGGTTTTGCTTCTTTGCTCTTGGCTTCCTCAGACTTGGTTGCTTTGCTTTTACATTGACTGACTGGCTGCCTGCCTGCCTTTGCTTGTACGTTTGCTGTGGATGTATTTTTGTTGTAGTTGTTGTATTTGTTTTTTTTTTCGCCTTCTTTATTTATAATTTTTTTCAGTTATTTTCTTTTTATTGCTGCTGCTGTTGTTGTTGTTGCTGGATTTTTTTTTTTTTGCTAATCGTCGTCATTGTAGTCATTGCCTGGTCGCCTTTTTGCATCATCTTTTATTTGTAATTCTGTTCATCATCATCGTTCATCGTTAGTCGTTGTCGTTACGGCCGTGTGTCTCAATAATAAATTTTTTGAAAAAAAAGCTCCTCTCTCTCGCCAGAATTAAATGAGAAAAAATTGTGTGTGTTTTTTCTTCTCAGAAATAAAATATAAAATAAAAATATAAAAGAAAAACATACATGTTAACTTATAATAAATAAAAGAAATACAAAAATAAATAAATATTGAAAACAAAATCAAATCAAAATATTGAAATTTTACAAAATTCCTTAAAAAAAACGTAAACTAAACTCGTCTAACTCGCGCTCGGCTTAAAAGTGTCTTCAACAAAACGTCTTAAGAAGCGAATTCAAAATTCCTTCAAAAAATTCTTGAAACTTTTCTCGAAACCTCTAAACAAACGTGTCCTTCTGTAATAAAACCCCCTTCAAAAATAAATCGTTAAGAAAATATCGCGTTTCACGTGCGTGTGTTTAAGTGTGTTTGTGCTCTACAAATATTTATCTAAATCAATTTTGAAAAAAAAAAAAAAAATGTAAATTTAATTTTAAAAATTTATCAAGTGTTTTTTATATCAAAAATATTCTTAAAAAATTAATAATAAAAAGAAGTTTCAAAAAAGATCTTGTATTTTTTTGTGTGTCTCTTCTTCTCCTTTTATAGTGCTAATCTTATCAATTTTATAGCAAATACAAAAAAAGTTTTCTGAACTTTTTTCTCCCTTCTACTACTCCCTCCGTCTTCCTCTTATACCCAACATTTGTTGTTCCATCGCCCTTCCTTTTTTCTTCATCTTCAAAGTTGTTGTTATTGTTATTATTGTTGCCTTTTACCCATCTGTTATATATTTTTGCCATATGGTTTCAATGATTTTATATATATTTTTATTTTTATTTTTTTTTTTGTAACTTAAAATAAGAAAAGTTTTTGAAAAATAAACTTTCTACAAAAACAACTTTTCTTCAATATAAATAGTTTTTCTTGTTGTTGTATTTTTCTTCAAAAAAATATTTAAAAATGTTTGTTTTCTTTAAGAAAATATGTTCTTGAAGTTAATAAAACTTTGAAAAACTCCCTAAAGTATGCTTTACTTCATTAAAATCCCAGAAATATACTTTAGTTTATAAAATGGATTCTAAACCATCATCTATATAGAAAGAACTTACCAGCTCTCATTTATTTTAAGATCTTGACTTTAGATCGTGATGGGCTTTATTATTTATACCCTGAAAAAATCCTATTATCAGCTCTGAAATATGCTTTAGTTTATTAAACATAAAGAAATATACTTTAGTTTGTAAAATAGAATCTAAACCATGATCTATATAATGATGAGAAACATCGCAGATCATTTAAGATTCCCAACATTACTGACAATGATATAGTTCATGTTCCCTTTATTAATAAAAATCTGTTAAAACCTGATTTCAAATTACTTCAAGCCCTGAAATATGCTAAACTTAATCAAAATTAATTATATACCAGATAATGGATCTTGAACAGGAGTTTTAAAATTGAACAAAACTTATTAAATCATCAAGACTTAAATTTTCTTTGTTAAGATTTTTGAAATTTGCCAGAATGATCTAGGAGTGAGTTCGAAAAAAGTTTAACATATGTATATGTTAATGAAAACAGAGTCCTTTGTTCACTTCGCTCGAAAGGGAGATAAACTATTCCTATAAAACCATCATTCCTTTGGTTCATCTTTTTTGTGCTCTTCAAATTCCATTTAAAAAATAGAGCTCAATATCTCTCCACTGATCTTAACTCCGAACAGTTTGTTAAGATGTTCTTGTACCACTGAAGGGGGCTTGTGTACCATAGTGACAGGTTGCCAAGTCAGGCCAAAAGTAAGTGAAAACGTTATGAAGTCATATCAATGGAAGTAGCTTTTAGTTCTCGATGTAAACTTTGGTAACAAATGATTGGCTTCAAAGTTTTTAGCAGCGCTCCTGCCATGAGCCTTGTATGTTTCCAAACCTGCATTAACTTTAATTTTTTGTAACAAATAGTCCGAGCACTAAGCTAAACGGGCTGCATTCCTATCGAATGTGTTGTTGGATCTTTTTTTAATTACGTTCTATTTTCATTTCTTTGCCTTTAAAAGATCATGTGGATCCTTCCTTATAGCAGAATCAGGTTTATTATCAAATGAACACGTTCTTCAGGTACTAATTAATAAAATTGGAAACAGTTTGACGGTACACCTAAGAATGTTTGTCCTTCTTTGTGTAGGATCAAGTTGGGTATTTTATCTGTTCACCGATTTTAATCAGATTAACAATTCCATTCATTCGTTTGACATAATAACTGATATGTTTAACGTTAACTTAACTTGATCATCAAAAAATTGTATAATATTGGGGTTAAAAGTTTTAATGAAAAACGTGTGTTAAGAATATTTCTATCTAACTCCTTATTAAAAGAAGATATAGTTCAAATTTCAATTGATAAATCCATGTTTTAAATTATTTTAATCCCTAAAATATGCTGTACTTATTAAAATTTATAGTATATCAGATTTTGGACCCTGTTTTAAAGCTTATTTATTCTTATCATTATAATATATTTTTCTTCCAATTATAGAAATAAATTTCATAAGCCTAGAATCGTGCTTTATTTAACAAACTTCCTAAAATACGCTTTACTTTGTAAAACTGAACTTAAGCCATGATTTTTTTTATTAAAAACATGTCGTCTTTAAAAGAGCTGTGTTAAGTTGTTGTAATAAATTAAGATCTAGACTTTTGCCTTGATAAATTTTACATTTAAATTATTTTTAAGCCTTAAAATAGGCTTTATTTTTTCCAATAGGCACAAATACATTATTTTTTACATTATATTTATAGGATTTTAAAACAATAACACAGATTATATAATCCATAATGCTATTTCAGCCTTGATGTATACTTTACTTCATAAAACGTCTACTGGAAGACTCGTTTTAAGCTGAAGCGATTTTTCTAGACTTTTGGTTTTTATAAATTAAATTTTTATAAATTAAATATTTTTGAAAAAGTTTCCCGTCTGCGCTTTATTTTAGTTTGAATAATGACTAAAACGTTTTTAGTATTATAATGCTTTAAATCCATAAAATATGCTTCAGTTAATAAAAGTTTAACGAAAGATCCTTGACATAATGCAATGAAAGTTATAATATCTTATCAGGTAATTGGAGTCTATATTTTATATATTGAGAACAGCTGCAACCTTTAAGCAGTTTTAAGGCTGCAGTTGAAGTTTGATTAGACTTCCTCCATTTAACAATTAATAAAGCTTTTAAACAAGCATTGAAATGTCCTGGTTCATTAAATTTATCATACTTGTTTCGCAATATTTATAAAAAGCTTTGTCTTGAGAATTGGTGTTTAGCTCAGTCATTTATTACATTTTACTTCAACCTTAAAATAGGCAAAAATATTAAAAAGTTTTTACTCCTTAAAATATGCTTTACTTTATAAAAATTCAAAATATACTTAAAATTGCCTTGAAAATGATGTTTATAGTTATTTAAAATCAAACGATCTAACTCAAAAGTTGTGAAATTTGTTTTGTTTAATTATGCTTTTGAAATAGGCTTTAATTATAGAGTAAACACATGATGGGTATTGGATAATGGATTCTAATTTGTCTTCCTTTTTATACGCTGAAGTAAAAACAATATTAATTTAATAAACCAAAGTTTTATATTAAAATAAAATTGTTTTGCTGATTTTGAAGTAAAATTATTAAATTGTTATCTAATATTACCTTTATATGCCTAAAAGTATGCAATACATATTTCACTATGATCTAATATTACCTTTATATGTCTTAAAGTATGCAATACATATATTGATATATCTTATGATTCCATAAAATTTCTTTCAAGTTTAAGACCTGAAGAAATAACCACGAAATTAATTACAACTACAGGAAATCTTATCTTTATGCCTCTGCCTTGAAATATGTTACACTTTTTTGATTTTTTAAATTTAATAATATTAGATTCTATAACACATATTATGAAGAAAAATTAATATCTTATTTTTTAGTTTTAAAAGGAGGAGGTCGAAGTCTTATGAAGCGAACATGAAAATAATACATCATTCTATTTTGAAGCCTCAAGTTATAATTTTGAATACTTATAAAAAACTTATATATTAAAACTAAGGAAAAACTGATGGTGCTATGTATTTGGGTTAAACTATTATTGGCTTCATCTGGTGATCATGTCCCCTACCTGAGGACAACTAATATTTTGATCGTAACTTTAATTACACAGATTAATTACCAACCGTCGGAATATAAACCATTTGTTTATTTGCCTAAACTTATGCTATTGTTTTTGTATATCTTTCATCTGAACAAATACGAAAGCGTTTAGTGGAGAAGGGAAATGGAAGGTATTTTTCTTTCTTCTCCAAAGAGAAAAATAATTTTGTCTCTTTTAGTTTTAATTCGATGAAAATTTCAATCAGTTAAATAAAATATAAATTTGAGATCAGATTGTCTAGGAAATGGTACAAAACAGTTTCGATGTATTGGAAAAATATCAAAGTTTGGAATTTAAGGAATAACATGTCAAAGCGGATTCACAGAATCTAATAATTGAGTATCCTACAATGAAATATAGTGAGTTCCAAATATCATAGTTCCTCCCCAGGGTAACAGTTTATTATTTCCACTTTAAAATTCTTCATACTTACAGATATTGAAGTATCAAAGGTGAGACTCAATCCCCACATTTTCATTCTACTATGGGTTTTTAAAAAAATGATTAGGGAGGTCCACAGTTATATAGAAGGGAAATGATAACAGGACACTTCGTATTTTCAATTCGTATATGTATCAGGCAGATTTTATATATATATATATTTGGATATACTATATATAATATTATCGACAATCTGTAGTATTTTCTGTAAAAATTAAATGCTTTAAGATTTCTATCTTCTGATCGGATTAGAATATGAAATTTAAATCACAATCGAGGAAAATATTAATGATCAGTGAAAAAAAAAATCAAACAGTTAAAGCAATTTGTAGAGATAAGCGATATTTTCACGACTGTGATTTAATCACTGTGATTGGTAAATCACTAGCAACTACAGTGAGTGAAGTTATGAAATAACAGTTACTAAGAATATCGTTCTTTCTTATTTTTGCATACTCTTTTTGAACCAACAAATGCTTGGAAGTACTTACGAATGAGAAATAAAGGTCGATATCGTCTAAATCAATGTTAAAACTTATTATTCTTTACTGCAATAGAGCAAAACGGTGAAGACATCGTTTTCATATTTTCGATTCGATATTTCATATAACTCAGTGACATAAATGTCACGATTTTAAGACTCTAATAAATAACAGTCTTAAAGGAACTCAGCTGCACCATTTTCGTTACTTCTTTTTCGTTTTGCGTCTCGCTCTTTTGCATTATGGTGAATATTAAGGTGTCGCATGGCGGTATCGGTTTACTCTTGTCCGGGGTTCTACGCATTTAACATGTTCTAAGGATTCAAGAATATTTCTTTCCTATACAAAAGTAAAGATCATGATTTGGAGTAACCGGATAATAATTATAGTAATTTCTGGACACTTTGAATTTTGTGAGATTCTGTTCTGGAAAATTGGGAATATAATAACTTTTTTTTAAATTGTAACCCAGATACGATATTTCACAGAATAATAGAAAATATTTTTATCACAATTAAGTCCAGTAAAGTTTTATAACTGGAATCTGCTGTTCTCCTTAAAAGTGGATTCAAATTCAACATAATAATATTGAAATCATCATCTGAAGAGTAAAAAAGCATTTAAGTATATTTCTTCCGAAAATTTGACGAGAACCAGATATATACGGATCGTATAATGAAAATATATACGATCATTTAAAAATATACTTTACAATTTTAAACTCAATAATTTGAAACTGATTTTTTTGGAGGACCCAGTAGAGGTTAAAAATTCTGAAATGTAAAAGACAATATATAATTTTCTTGAGATATTAATTTGATATTTTAAGATATTAACTTTATATTTTAAATAGTAAATTGAGTGTTTTTTTAAGTTTTAAATTTGCTTTCTTGCTAATGAGATGTAATAAATATTAAGCTATAAATTACCAAAAAAATCCAATAATTCTTTACAATAAATAAATATAAAATATGTATGTATGTATATAACGTATGGATTCTTAAACGGTTGGTGGGCCGATTTTAGTAAAATTTTCACAGAATGATTCCAATATTCTTGAAAGCAACAAAGGTTACAAACAATTCTTATAGGACCTAGAGGAGAGGCATACCTCTTATAGTTGTGAAGCCGAAATGAAATTGTTGGCTCACATGTGGTCACTAAAAAATTCATTGTCTGGTTAATGAGTTTGTTTTTGCCGTCGGTCATCACAATATATATATGAGGAATATACGATTCAATCTTCAAACTGGAATATAGATCCATCTGAACACTTAAGTATTAAAAGTTTCATAGAGAATTTTATATCCCTTCTTTGAAGGACACAAAGGCATCTTGAAGACAGTTCACTTGAAGCATCTTAATTTCGATTCTAATGGAAATTCTTTCTTCAACACCTTTCATATCTCCAAGGTAATCGTTTCGACATTTCAATAATATTTCCGATCTAAATTTTAAAATTTTACATTTCTTTTTCAATATTTCCATTTTAAAAGGAAATTTTTCATTATTAAAAATCGAAAATATAACTGTGTGACAAATTTTTCAGGTGACTTTGAGTTTACTTTATACATCGTTCAGGCCTTGGTCTGTGATCAGGTCTAATTTTTGCATGTATTCAAATACCAAATGCTCTGTAATTGATCAAGTTAAACTCATCTCCTTGACTCATCATGTTTATGATTTATTCAATTCAATTTCAAGTTCTTCGGATCTAAAGTATTCAGATTGTCCATAAACATATTTTTTCAAACAAATGATAGATTAAGCAGCGAGAGTTCTCAAATTTGGCCCCAACAACTTTCTTTGGAAACTGTTTTAGTGGACAAAACGTAAGGCGGATAAGAAGTTTTCCAAATTTACTGAAAATTTGAAAATTCACCAGAAATTCCTTCCAAAAAATCAGGTGTTTTTTCCTTTAAACATTTCAAACGACATTGACTTCTTTTGCTTCTTATTTATTTGAAAAAGGCTGATTGTTTACAAAGAAACAGAAACAACAACGAAATAAAAAGATAAAAATAAAAGGAAGAAATCTCTTTATTATTATTTTATTTTTTGGGTTGTTGTTGGTTACTTTTTCTAAACATAAACATGTGTAGAAAATTATTATTATTATGTGGGGGAATTCTTTTATTTTTATTTCATTTTATTTTTGTAGTTTTTGCTTTTCTTTTTATAATAAAAAATAAAATAAAAAAAGGAATAACAACAAAAAATTCTAAAATAAAAATTTCGCTTTCGTTGATTTTATTTCTTCGCCTTTTAGTATATTTTTTTCATGTACCATTTCGCCTGCTAAAGCAGCACCATTCAGTCAGTTAAAAAGAAACAAGAACCGTATAAAGAAAAAGAAGAAGACGACGACAATGTATGTCTGCCTGTAGGAAAGTGTGTGTTTAGGTTACAAAAGAAGTAGTGTAGTAGTCGCCGATTAGTGAGTGAGTGAGTGAATGGATGGAAGTAATAAAAAATAATAATAAAAATAAAGTGAAGAGGTTCCTATTTTTTGTTCCTGCTTTTGATTTTTGTCCTCCTTTTGTATTCACTTTTTTATTTTTATATATTTTTATTTCTTTTTTACTATTTTCTACCGGTTTTTTGAAATTATTTTTTTATTCTATTGAATTCCGTTTTTATTTTGTCCTCAAGTTTATTTTTTATATTTTCGCTTTTTCTCTTTTGTATGTCAAAAAACACATAAATTGTCAACAAGATTTTAAGTATAAAAAATGTGTACTTTTGACGGCGGCATTTAGTTTTTGTGCAGATCTTTGATTTCTGGTTTACTTTAGAGTTTAAAGGAATCTATGGATGTCTTCTTTTATTTCTTTCAATTCCTTTTTCCTGATTTGTTTCTACTTTGTCCCATTAAATGATGTTTTTATTTATTATAAATTCCAGTTCCAGCTTTATGTTTTGATCATTTTTCTTAGTTCCTGTTATAACTAGTTATGTCTTTTACCCCTCACACTCTTTTTCTCTCTCATTCTCCCATTTAACTGTTACATTGTTGTTTGGTGATCGATTGTTGATTTTCCACTTGGAATATTTGTTGTTTGTATTTAAATATGTTTGATCAGTGTTGTCAACTTTTTAAATATGACAAAAATCACTCTCTTTAGAGATCGATATTAAAAAAGGACAATTTACTTTATTTCCTCAAGCTTCTTCATCTCTCTTTTCCATCTTTAGCAATTCCAAAATTATCATTCAGAATTACTTGACAGTTTAAAACTAAAAGCTCTTGGAGTTTAGTTTTTAATTTTATTATCACTTGAAACTTTCGAAAATTAAAAGGGTGGAAAGCTTACACTTTAAAGACTTCCCTTGCTGTGTCCCTATCATTAGATTAAATATAATAATTTTATAATCCTTTCGCCCATTCAGAAATTAAAAAAGACAAATGTACACTTTTTTTAAATCCTCTTCTTTTTTTGCACACGAACCTGATTTTAATCTTGTTAGATATTTCGATCTTTCGTTTTCAATCAATCTATAGATTTTGTATGACCTTTCTAGTAGTTTTTGGATCCGTATTTCATTCCCAAAACAATTTGTATTTATTTGAAAGTTCTTTATTATCTCTCATCATAAATTGCGTATGAATCTGATCGGCAGTTGTCGATTGTACATAGTTCTGCAGTAGATATGAAATTGTTGGCTCACATGTGGTCACAAAAAAATTCATTGTCTGGTTAATGAGTTTGTTTTTGCCGTCGGTCATCACAATATATATATGAGGAATATACGATTCAATCTTCAAACTGGAATATAGATCCATATAAACACTTAAGTGTTAAGATTTTCATTGAGAATTTCATTCCTACTTTGAAGGACACAAAGGCATCTTGAAGACAGTTCACTTGAAGCATCTTAATTTCGATTTTATGTGAATAATAGATGTGGATACATTGTAAGGAAGGTTTGGTTATCATCACTCCAACGGAAATTCTTTCTTCAATACCCTTCATATCAGAGGTAATCGTTTCGAGATTTTAGTATTTCCGATCGACATTTCAAGATTTTCATTTAGAAAATATAACTGTGTGACAGATTTTTCAGGTGACTTTGAATTAACTTTATAGATCGTTCACGTATGGGTCTTTGTCGAGTCTAATAATTCATTTACATGTATTCAAATACAAAATGTTCTGTAATTGATCAAGTTGAAGTCATCTCCTTGACTCATCATGATTATGATTTATTCAAACCATTATCAAGTTCTTCGGATCTAAAGTATTCAGATTGTCGATAAAAATCTCAACAAATTTGAAAGATAAAGATCGAAAAACTAACTAAACTTAATCATTAGTTAAGTATCTTGAATAATTATTGCTAAAACAACACCCTCTATGTGAGTTGTGGAACTTATTCCCTCTATTTCTCCTAGGAGGTGGAACTATCTAACCATCCACTGCAGTTTCTATGCAGATTTTCTTCGTATTTATCTAAAGTCAGGTTGGACTTTTTAATTTTGGAGAGATATTGTTATTAAACTTAATGTACAACTCTCTGGTCTAAACTCTTCGATTTATAGAAAATTTTCGATAAAATTCACCGATTTCGATTTTAATTTTCGATAAATTCACCGATTTATATAAAAATTTTCGATAAATTCACCGATTTATAGAAAATTTTCGATAAATTCACCGATTTTAAATAGAAAATCGATAAATTCACCTTTTATAGAAAATTTTCGATAAATTCACCGATTTATAGAAAATTTTCGATAAAATCACCTTTTATAGAAAATTTTCGATAAATTCACCGATTTTATAGAAAATTTTCGATAACTTCACGATTTATAGAAAATTTTCGAAAACTTCACAATTTTTAAATAATTTATATAAAATTTTTGATAAATTTCACAATTTATTGAAATTTATTTCAACCAAACTTACATATAATTTTTTTGATAAATCATCCTTTTAAATTTTGTATTTTTTTGCCTTTCAACTCTATCATTAAAATAAATTTTACTATAATTTAACTTTAATAACAAAAAAATCACTATAAATGGTATAAATTACCATCACAAACTCATAATTTATTTAAGCAACAATCGTTTCTACAAACAAATAAGTTTGCTATATTCGGCTATGCCGAACCTTGAATACCCTTTACGAAAATTCGTCCTTAAGAAGCGTGAGCATGCCAACAACAGACGGACAGACATACCGATACAGTTTAATTGAATCAGATTTTTGATTTGATGGAAGAATATATATATACATGGGGTCTAAGATGATTCCTTCTAAGAGACACACACGGAATGACAAAGTTAATAAACTTTCTTCACCACTTGTGGTGGTGGAGGGTATTCAAATCAATAAAAATTATAATTTTTATTAATAAAGGAAATCATTATTGACTTTAAATCAGTATGAGAATTTAATATAGAAACAAGTAATAATTTTTATACTTTTTTCATACTTAACGGTTACTTTTTTTTAAAGCCATAAATATTAAATAAAACAAATAAATAAGAGACAAAATAAGACATAACAAAAATAACAACAAAAATGTCAAGACAACAACAACTAGAATTAATGACAGAAAGATGAAAAGACCAACAGACGGACGTACGGAGCAGAGCAGAGCAGAGCTTATGCCATAATTAACCAGTCTTCTATGAATAGACAAGTAAAACAATATGTTTGTATGAATGTAAGAATCTAAACATAAGTAAATTACTAATAAACATGTTAATTACACCTAGAGGAGGTTTAACGATTTAGAGAAAAACTTTCAAATTATTCATAACTTTGTGAAAATAATTTCAATTTTATTAATTTAAAAATTCACAAAATTGTAAGGTAAATAAGTTAAATTAAAAACGCTCCGTTAAACGAATGTCAAGTGTATTCACCCCATACTTAAATAACATTCAAACATTCACAATACAAGGCCATTTTCAGGTTTAACTTTAGTTTAACTAAACCATATATGAATATATATTTTTTGCCAAATATAGACAAATGTTTGACTAGTTTAATTGCACACACACACAAATACATATACATATATCTATGTTTCCATTCATTCACAAAGAAAACTTTAATATTTCAGGTTATTTTGTTTTGGTTTTAATTCATCTTATTTTCTTTGCAAAACTAAAAAGATAAATAGAAATAAACATTGACTATTTTTGTTTATTATACAAATTTGTTATTAAATATTGGGTTGTAGAAAAGGTATATGTAAGATATTCTCCACTATATTGGAGATTAATCACACCATTATGGTTTGGACCAAATGATAATTCCCACGTCAGCCGGTTCTTCGTAACGAAATGATACGAAATTCATTGGAAAAAGGCTGTCACCTCATCAACAACCGGAACACTGTTTTTAATCTGCACCAAAGAATCCCGAATATGGTTCTGTTCAGTATACCAGAACTGATTCCATCACAATCCAGTTAAGGTACAACTCATGCATGTGCTGGTGTCGCCTCAGGAAATGTTCCGGACTAAATCATTAATGGATGTGATTGGAAAACTTTGTTGCTTCATGCTGCCAAACGCAACAAAGCAATTCAGCTATATTATCGTACACAACATCACCACTTTTTCACCGCAGCTACAGCAACAACAGCAGCAACCACCTGATCATTTGCCGATTAGACCAGTTATCATAGTCCGGATATATAAGGTGATATTTATATTACAGTTGAACTATAGTGGTCTCCAGGGTAAAGTAACTGATTTAACCCGTAGGCGCCGTGATC
>PYHX02000494.1:61791556-61884047 GCA_004302925.2 Cochliomyia hominivorax | reverse complement strand
AGTGATCGAGGATTTCAAAATCAGGGAGTGCAGAAGCGTAACTTAAAAATTGTCTTTGAAATGCAAAGGAAAATTAAGACGAGCATTTTAATCTTCAGATCTTCATGTTGAAGAATTTTTATATAATCGATGTTCAATCCGTCATTGTCTGTGCAAGTCTCCTGGACCTCAAGTAACAAATCGATCCTGATTGAGAATTTTCATCGTTGAAACATGACAACTGACATGAATTATCATTATTTGAAACTTGAAAAAAACATACAAGAAACCGTACAAATGGTGGTAATTATAGCAGTGGTCAGTAATTGATTATATGTCTTATATTCCTAAAAAAACATCTCAGTCGTTGTAAGGATTTGGTTATTTAATGATTAATTCATGATATAACTGTTTTATAAGAAATATCGATATATCGAATTGAGATTACGTTTCTGAACGACCTTATATAAAGTGTTTATTAGTGACTTATGGAGAGTCGAGTCATCGGTCTTCAACTGATCATTCCAACATTTTTTTTCTTCAGAAATTTAAGCTACAAAAATGAAGTCTTTATCCATAGAGATCGAGCTCCAGTTGACCATTGAAATATCTTTTTAACCAAAAAAACAAAGACATCTGAATTATGGCTCCTGGATAATGGGAATTTGGACAATTTCAATGCAGTCTATAACATCGGTTAAGAATTTTCCAAAATGTTGGCAACACTTTTGTTAACATAAAATAATCCAAACGTCAGTACTTTAACTATTTTCCTTTACTCCTTCTTTACATTTATAAACAATGATGCCAACTGTTTTTAATCTAAATGAAATGAAATGAAATAAAGATATAAAATCAAATCGGAACAACTATATTATTTTCAATAATTTTCTTCTTCTTCTTTATATTTCTAAAAATATGGAAAAAAGAAAAAAAACATTTTTTTCTTTGTTTCGAAATGAACAGTCAACATTTGTTTTCAAGAATGAGAGCGGCGACTTGTGCAACAACAACAACAATAACAATAAAATTTTTGTTAATGCTATGACGCGACAATAAGGTTGGTGGTATTGTAACAATTTGTTGTTGGAGACTTAAATATTTTTCTTGTTTTTGTTGTTGTTGTTTTATTGTAATTTTATACCAGCAACATAACTTTTTTTCTTTCCCAATTGCAATTTTTGTTTTCTTTGCCCTCTTTCGAACTAAACTGACTGACCATCATCAAGGGGAAATTTCTTTTTCTGCAAGCGAACAACTTTTAACTGTTTTTAATTTTGTTGTTGTAGGGTTTCTATTTTCTTTTTTACGTTACATATAATTTTTTTATTTTATTTCAAGGGGTTTAAGCCACTTTTTTCTTTCCCTACTTCTCACAATGTTTAGAAAGAATGAAAGGAAAAGAAGAAGAAGAAGAAAAAAAAATATTTGTATTTTTGTACTAAACTAAACCGTGCCAGAGTCTCAGTCTGCCCGTAAGCACTCAAACTTGGGTTTAAATAAGCAAAATATAACCACATTTAATATCAAATGGATGAATTGCTGTGGATGGTTGGTTGGCTTGTTGGATGGCTGACTGACTGGCTGGCTGGCTTGGTACGCTGCTTAACAGAATGACTAGAAAACAAATAACAAAAAAAAAGTCAGAAAAAAAGGAAAAGAGTGAATGAATAAGTGAATGTGACTGAGTAACTAAGTGAATGTTCTTGCTGCTATTTTGTTTCAGAATTTTTTCCACGTTTTTTTTTTATTTTGGAGTTTTTGGTTGACATGCGATTCATTTTTTGTTTATTTTGCGCCATCTACTTCTTCTTTCTACCTTTGGAATTATTAAATTTTTATTTTGAGAGTAAGATGTTGCAACAACATAGAGTCATGACATGTTTTTTTTTTTTATTCGGAATTACTAACTGGGAAAGAATCTAAAACTAAAATGAATACAGTGGTGGTTTAAAAAATAGAATAGAGTTATGGTGGAGGAGTTATCTTTCTGATTTTCTTTTGAGTGGAAGAGTTTCAAGAAGTTTAATTTGTAATGGCTGACAACAGTTGAAGATCGCGATCTTCTTTAGCGAAGTAATGGATTAAGGGTTTAAAATGTCTAAACAGATTTATGTATTAAGAATTGTCTGTCAAGTGACAAGTGTTTTTCTATCGGAGATTGATGCCCAGTAACAGATCTTTCTTTGGGAATTCTTTGAGAAAGACATCAGTTTAAGTTAAACTTAAAAATATTGGAAACGTGAGGTTGGTGTAATGATCAGTTTGAGACAATGGACTTCAATAAGATAAGTAGCTTGTGAGCAAAGATCTAAGATCGAGTTGACAGATTTTCAAAAATTTACATTAAGAATAAGCTTTTTCTGGTGGACTTGCCTAAAGAGATGGTGCAATAAAATAGAAATTTGACACTTGTATTGTAGGCTTTACAAAGATTTAGAATGACTTGTTGGAATTAAAGGACTTCAGCGTTCAAGGAATGATTAACTATTATAAGACCTTATAAATTCATCGCTTTCGCGGATGAACAGTTGACGATATTTACACATGATTTTTTTCTGTGTTGTGATGGTAAAATAAAACTCATCTCGCAACGAACTTATGATGCTGTAAGGATCGATTAGATACCGATCCGACTTGTGTACAGGAAGCCGAGAATTCTTCGGTCATCTTAATTCCAATAATACATTGTTTATTGGACTAAAAAATCCGATAGACATAAACTAATTGGTTTTCACGATCTGAACTTTGTTAATGCATTTTTGGTTTTTATAGTTAAAAAAACATGGTATTTCGCAATTATTCCGGTTATGCGAATCACGATTGACATCTTTGTAATAGAAATGGTAGATCCTAAATTCTTATAAATATCTGAAATATTTTATGATCTTTACCAGCAACATGAGTTCAAAGCGCAAAATTAAGTACAACGGTAATTCAATACCTCTATACAGCGCTTAAACATTCACGAGAGTGAAACGCAAAAATCTCGAAGACCCAAAAAGTGTTTTAGGATTTTATGGACCTTCGAAACCTTAACAATCGCAGCTAAGTTGTTTTGGGCTCTCTTCATTGCATTAATTTTTCTTTTATATAGAAACGGAATTGTTATTGATTTTGTTCTGGATACAAATCTAAAAATGGCTAATCATTATTACAGTGGTTCGGTCTTTATAGCTAAGACAGCGCCAAGTTTGTAGCGCTCGTTGGTTCGGCACGAGTAGAGCTTGCGCTTTTTGTTAGAATAAAATAATTTTATTCACTTTGAAATTTACATTCGAAACAAATCGTTTCATATACGATCGTTAATTTGTAATGTATTGTTGTAGCATACTTTCCCTTTTCGGGAATCCTTCCCCTCTAACAATTTTTATTAAGCAAGTGCTAATTAGTAAAACACTGCTGTTTAATCGTGATATTTTACATGAGTTTGTGAATTTGATTATTTTGCGAGAAAAAAACCAGAGAGCGACCGTGTGGTGACTGTATAAAGCCGGTATATAATATTTTTTTTTCCATTCCCACTTTACAATCGTCATCATCAGCAGCGACAGCAGCAATTGCAATACAACTTATTTTGAGTATAGAAAAGTGAAAAAAAGAAACAGAATTCACTAAATCCAAAACATACCAACAAACTCAACATTCATTCACATTTAATCACCCACTCACCTCACCTCGCTACATTACAATACCACCACCCTCTCTTCCCCTGCTGTTACTCCACGGTTGTTATAGTTAAACTCTACATATTTTTGCCTTCACATTTTTTTTGCTTCTCTCAACCTTAAAAAAATTGTATCTCTTACCCTTATTATGGGTTTGTGTTTGTATGTGTATGTTTATATCTGTATGTAAGTGTGTGTGTGTTGGAAAAAAATAAAGGGTCTTCTTAAAGTTTTTTTCTTTATTTGTTTGAGAATTTTTATTTCTGTGCAGAAAAATAAAAATGTGGCAACGAAAAGAAGGAAAAAAAAATTGTTCATGTTCTCCGCTTATTTTTTTCACATTTTATTTACAATTTTTTCTTTGCCACATTTTATGTGAGAGTATGTGTGAGTGTGCATTTTTTCTGTTTCTGCTGCTGTTGTTGTTGTTATTTTTATTATTCAGCTGCTGTCATGAGTCTTATTCTTTTACTCTTAAGGATTTTTACGTTAATGTTAGACTAAGAAAGCTTGAGTTATTGGTTTTTTATTAAAAAAGAAGAAAAAAATGAGAAAAAATCGAAAAAAACTTTTTTTTAATTTTTTTTATTTTCTTCCTTCTTTTTTGCATGACCGACCAAAAGAAACTCAGAAAAAAAAACAAAGAAAAAAATACAATTTTTTCTTTGAATGTTTGTTTTTTGAATTTTTTCTTTGGCTTCTTCTTCACACATTTTCTACCTTTCTTTTCTTCAATACTCCAGCGGGTATTACAAAAACAAGAGAGCGAAAAAATAGGTTTAAAAGAAATTACGAAAGTTTTTGTTGTAGTTGTTGATATATGTATGACCACTGTCCATTTTCTCTTTCGCTTTTATTATCGACGACAAAAATGACAACATTTCTTTTTGAAAGCTGTCGCTTTAATTGTGTTTTTATTGCAAATTCAAGCGACCGCTATTATAATTTTTAAAAACAATTGATCCAATTCTTTTATTCTTCTTCTTTTGCATCTACCAAAATAACAACAACATCATTACCATTCCATAGCATTTTTGCAACATTCCCTTACATATTCATATGCATGTATGTATGTGTTGTTGGTGTTGTTCTTATATTTGTATTGTCCACTTTAATCTTTATCTCATCTTGTCTCCTTACTCTTCCCTCTCTCTCTCTCTCCTAACTTAAACTTCTTTAACCGTATTATTATTTTGTTTTTAGTTTTTATTTTCTTTCTTTGTTTTAAGCTCCTCTCAGGTTCCCCATTTGTTTTTGTTGTTCTTGTTTTATTTACTTTACAACACTGTTATAATTTTTTTCTCTTCTTCATCTTTAAGTTTTTCTTGCTGCTGCTGTTGTTGTTGTCGTTCATTGTATATTCATATCTTTAGTACATACAAAACAACAAATTGATATGTTTCTGTTTTTTTCATTTCTTTTCGATATTGTTGTTGTTCTTGTATGGATGGCATGCAAAAAGGGCGCAGTATTTTTTTTCTTTTCGTTGTTGTTTAATCGCTAATTTTTTTTCATTTTGGAATATTTTTTCTCTTCTTTCTTACAGTGGTCTTGGAGTGTGGAAAATGTAGAGAGTCAATTTTAAAGAATTTATGGAAACATATTTTTTTTAACCAAAATCATACTTCAAACTTAAGTCCAAATCTTAGTCTTTATTCAAAAATTATCGCACATAAATTTCCAATAAGTCGATCTATAATTGGTCATATATCTATAACGTATAATGTTTAAAGGCTCACAATGTTATTTCTTTCGAAGCCCTCTATCCTAAATGTTCTTATTCCAGTGTTTTCTTTTAAGTATTACACTCTCTTCCCGAACTGGTAATGCAGATCATGGTGGAAAAACTTTCACATGGTGACCGAATAAGCTCAGCTGATTATTTTGTGGTCTCTCTGTTATTATGTTTCTATCAAAGTTTGTTTACATTTTTATACCCAACATGACCAAAGGTGGTTGGGGTGTTATGCCGTTCGACTCAGGATGACTTTCTGAGTCGATTTAACAATGTCTTAATGAAATTTGTCATGCGCTATTTATTTGGTCCCTCCCAGAATGGGGATTTAGGGTGACAAAATTCCTAAATATAAATATAAAAACACAAACTAGTTTTATACGATGATGTGCCAAATTATATGAGGGTCGGAACATTATTTCTCATATGTTCCATACAACTCCCCTTCAAAATATCACATTGAAGTACTTAAATTTCACATATACATATGTAAAATAAAGATAATAAAATTTGATGTATGAAATGTTACGAGGGTCGATCCATAATTTAGTTCTAGCTTTCATATAACGTCCACGTAAAAAAAACACAAACTCACTCTTAAGTATAAATTAAAAATACCTTTTATACGAGGATGGTTCATAAACATGCGGTAGTTAACGCTTATAAATAACAATAAGGTGTAGAGTAATTTATAGTCACTTAATTAAACAGTTTTTGACGTTATAACATAAATCCCAAAAACCAAATTAACTGTTATTTTTGTAATATTGTTGTTGTACGGTCATCATGTTTTCCATCATGGTGCAGCTTTCTCACATATTGAAACGACTTTAAAATGTTTTATAATTCCAGAAATGATGGCACGTTAACAGTTAATCACTGTGCGAAATATCTTAAAGTTAATTAAATTTCAGATTCAGTGACGGTGACTTTTGTCCACAAGAAATGACTTTAACAAATTTTTGTTAATGACTTTAAGGGAAGAAAAAAATTTTAGGTAAACTTTATTTAATACACCATTATATTGTTTATATATCATTAGTCTTATGGACGCTGAGACCCTTTGAACTCAAATGACGATGACTTTTGTCCATCTGTGTATATGATCGTATATTTTTCTTTAAATACATAAATATTTTATTAGTATTTAAATCTTCATTTTATAATAATTATTATTTTATATTTTATCTTTTTATATTGTCTTTTCAGGTAAGTCCTTAATTTACTCTCGACATGATAATTGAAATTTAAAACTGTAAGTATTTAGAAAGAAAGTCCTTTTGAATGGTGTAGCTTTTCTCAAAGTAATTTTCATTTAACTCTGGAGGTCTGAAATAAATTTTGAAAAGTTAAAATTATACCTGCATCTATTTACATATATTCCATGTTTTCCCATTGCTGTTCACTTTGTTCTGAATAGTCCTTCTTCTAAACCTTAAGTTAGGAAAAGAGTCCTTTAAAGGCTCCAGTTTATGAAGATCGTTGAGGCAAATTATTTTTATACCTACTAAGGCGGGTTTCAGCATTTGCCGCCTCAGTTTACTTGGGATTCGATCATTCTTCACCAGAGTATTTTCTTAAGAGGCTTCAACTATTTACTATTCCTAATTAAGGTCGACCTTAATCCTTTAAGGTAGTTCAAAGGTTCCATTAAAGTTCTTAATTGTTGTTATGAGCCAAAGGTGTATTTGTGAGTATTTTAAACACGATTAGTTGAAATGTTTTTCATTCTCGGTTGTCTTGCGAGTTACTGTCAAAGATTCCATTAAATGTACTAACTTATAGCTTACCTACCTACCTTCACGTACGCATGATCATGATCATGGATCTTATTCTCCTTATTCTCCTTTACAAAAACATAATGCATTGTGTATGGAAAATGATTTATTCTTTCAGTATCTTAAAGTTTTGAAGATCACAGTTTGATTGTGAGGGATGCCTTCTGGAAAAACAAGATCACATTTTAACTATGGTTTTATCAGCGTTTGGAAAGTACTTTTGTTAAATTTTCACTGCTAAAGAATAAGTGATTATTTGGGAGCAGTACAGAATATCGGGTTATACTTACCTTGAATAGAGATTTGATTAGAATTGATCTCGATTTGTTAAGATCACAGCTTTGTGGGAACTATTTTGGTGGAAGTTGTGGAGTCACTAATCTGGATGCAGGATCAATTGACTAGATTCGTCTCCCAATAACTCTAAACGATTTTGTAATTTTTATTGTTTTTTCCTCTTTAAAAAAACGTTTTTCCCACAGTCGGAGTTAACCCACGGTAGTTGTTAATTACATAGACATTAGGAGGGTATTCCTATGATTGCAAACCAGCAAACATTATACATATCTCACACCCAATATACAGTCTTATGTAAATGATTTCCAATTGGAAAAAAGGAATATGGACTCAGTGCACCAATACACGAACACTACATTCACTATCAAATGGTCATTAATACAAAAAGTGAACAAGTGAACATTTTTTTTCAATATTTCTTCTTGTCCACATTCTTTTTTTTTTCGATTAAGTTCATCTTTACAACAACCAACCTTGTCATACCTTTGACCAACACAAATAAGCGTTTTGTTTTTTTATTTTTTTCGTATTCTTTTCTGATTTGGTCAGTCTTATATATATATACATCAAATTCAAAGAGGTAAAAAGAAAAAATACAAAATATTGTCACGATGGTGACGGTGATGATGATGTGACGCTAAAGATGGGCATATAAAACACTTGACTGCAATTCTGTCAAGAGCGATTTAAAAGACGAAGGAAGTAAAAAAAGTAGGAATAAATGAATGAAAGAAGGAAAGAAAGAAAATGTATTTGCAATCGAATCGTTTAAGGGAAAAAAATTAGACTTTCTTGTCACTATTTTGGTTTCTTGTTGTGGATACAATAAATGTGTACATGTGTGAGTGAGTGTGAATGTGTGTGAAATGGTAAATAAGATGTGAACCGACCGACATCGAGTGGTGTTTCTTATATGATTTCTTTTGCCAAAAACTTCAACTCAATATTTCTTGAGCAACTTATCATTCGGTTGATGATTTCTTCCTTTTTTTCCACTTTCAGGAGTTGGAGAGTAATTTGTATAAAGCAGCACCTCAGCAAATGTGTTTCACATGATTTTTTTTCTTTTTATTTTAGTTATATACACAAGGACTCAAACACATTCGCATTCACAAACATATAGTTTCATAAGTTATATACAGAATTATAGTGGAGACTGGACAATGGTTTTGTCCTGTCTCCTATGCTTTCTGTAACTGTATGTGTTCCTTATTTTCTTGCTTTAGTGGAAAAGAGTCGTTCATGTTAGAACCTGAGCGAGTAAGCGAGTGTAATGAATGATACAAATACAATGTGAATATAACTAACAACACCACCGCCATCATCACCATCTTCATCATCCTTCTCCCAATACCTTACCGCCTCTGTTAACTTCTACACCGTCTTTCTCTTAGCCGTTTCATATGGATTTCTTTCCAATTTTTTCTTTTTTTCCAGTTTAAATATATTTTTTTTTCTACCCAATTTCTGCTGTATGAGGAGTTTAGTCCATTTTTATATATTTTTATTTATTTTTCTTTTTTTTCCTTCAACCGAATACTATTTATTATTGTATTGTTGTATTTAAGGGATGTTCTCCTTAAGCATTTGTTGTTGTATTCTCAGATTTTTATATACTTTGTTGTGAATTTTTTTCGTATTTAAGAAGGAAAAAAATATTTTTTGCCGTTTTTATTTTTATATTTTTTTCCACCCACCCCCTTGCGACTTCTTCCCTTGTCTTGGTCTAGAAAAAATTTTTCTTGAAATATCTTGTTTTCTCTTATAAATTTTTTTGTTTGGTTTGGCCCCCCTTTTTGCAGGGTGGTGGCAGATTATGAAAAGAGTGTAATCAATCAATATTTTGTTTGTGGAACATATCGATGTGGACTTTCCTGATCATTTATTTTCAACAATTTCATTACGGAATGGAGGAATCCGAGTGAATCTTATAAACTTTTTAAATATAATCTTATTAGAAATAAAGTTATTTATGAATTATCACTGATCTTTGATGATGTTTCTCTGTTCTGAATATATTCGGAAAGAGTTTCACCAGTTACTTGTACATTTTTTTAATCCTTAATCATGATATCCTTCATTCCCTTACTTGCTGGAGAAACATTAAATTGTTTTCTGCTAATCAGTGCTGGCCGATCTCTTTCTCGATTAAATGTGATCAAGCACACATGTTTTCCCATAATAATTTCGGAAAAATGATGTATAAAAACATTTTTGATTAAGGCAAAACACCTGATCCCAATTAACGAAATTTCCAAAACATTTCTGTTTTTGAGTCAGTTGGCGGCAACGGGTCATTTCTGTGTGTCACATGTCAATTAAAAAAAGTCGTTTCGTATCGATTCATAAAAATGGTTATCCGAAAAGTCAAGCTTTTTTCGATTTACGAAAGTTGACAAAGTCTCCAGAAGGTTTGATCTGTGGATCTTAAAGCGCGTAAGCCAAAACTTTCTTTCAAAAAATTTTATCGGCACCATGTTGGTCGATATTCAAGTTATATTACCTGAGCTTTTTTCTATAAATTCTCCAAAAATTCGGAAACATCTTTACGAAAATAAATCGCATGGGCGTTATAACCAGAAAGATTTAGACTTTTTCTTTAATGATTGATGAACACATGCAATTGAGGCTGTTGACATGCCCACTAACTGTTCCGAAGTGAAGCATCTCTCAGTAACAGCGTTTTGCATTGATTGATATAAATATCGGAAAGGTCAAAATCTAAACTTCAAGTCGAGAACGTCAAATTTTTCCATTTTACTTTCTATGACCAAGCTCTTTATAGTCATCCTTCGTTTAAAGGTCTCACGTGATCGATTGACTCGAATTTAACAGCAAACACACTTCTTGATGAAAGTGAATTTATCATTCCCACTTTTTGTTTTTCAAAAGGATTTGCGACCTGATTGGCCACACGTTGCAGATGCGATTGTATGAAATTTTTGCTCATGTCGAATATACATGGGTCAACTCGTATTCTGCGTCGAAATCATCGTTTGTGAATCGATCGTTTGATAATTATTGGCAGGTTACTATATTTCGCCGCAAAAAAAAAAAAAAATTGCCAGAAAGAAAAAGTGGACTTTATTACAGAGGTCGAAAAAGTTCTAATAAAATTCTAAATTATAAAAAATACATTACATCAGTTGTTTTTAGGAAGATCTAAATGATCTTCAAGGGACTAACCCTAAGATCTGATGAGTTTGATCAGGATCTAATCGCTGCTGATTGCAATGATGATTCTGTGTCGATTAGGATTAGTTTCAAAAATAGATGTATCTTTAGGGTGGGACCGCTAGTCATTTTTGAAAGAACATTGTTCTCATTGAAAAATTATTCAGATCCATTTTAGGAAGTTTTCATTCCTTTAAACTTCTGGCCTGGTGTAATACCTCATAATTTTTTCTCATTCCTTTATCCAAGATTTTTTTCGCTCCCAATACAAATTATATATTTTTTTTCTTTTTTAATTTCTTACCAATTTTTTCGCCCCACTGTATGTCCCCAATGTGAATTTTTTTCTGTTTCTACTGCTTAACAACTTTTACTTTGATTTTTATTTTCTTGCTCGCTTGCTTTTCTTCTTTTGCTGATGTTTTCTTGTTCTTCTTCACTATGCTACTACTACTACTACTACCACTACAACAACAACAACTATATACGTTTGTGAGTGAGTGTAGTGTAATGTAAGCGTATCTCTGTGTATGTGTGTTGGATTCTCCTTTGTGGTTGTTGTAAAAAAAATGTTCATTTCCACTATAAATTTTTTTTCTGCTTCCCAACTCAAGTCGTTGGTTGTTGTAGTTGTTGCTGTTGTTGTTGTATGTTCTCTTGAATACAATTTTTTCGCTTCGATTTTTTTCCACATTTGTTGTTGTATATATTTTTTCTCGGATTTTTTTTTCTGTTTTGTTTTTTTTTTTCTTACGTTTCTTAACGCCGCTCCTCAATTTTTATATTTTTTCGAACTTTTATATTTTTTTTAACACATGCAAACGAACACACGTTTAAATATATTGGAGTTATTTTGTGTGTATGGGTGTGTGTGTGTTGTATTGAGAGTGAGTTGGTGTGTGGAGAAGAGATATTGCTTTTGACTGCTCCTTGACTCTAACTGTTGGCTGGAGATGGCTGCCTGGCTGGTTGACTGGCTTTCGCTTGTTTGTTTGTATGTAGTGTGCATGTGTGTGTGTATGTATGTATGTTGTTTGTTTGTTGGAAGGTTTTGCTTCTTTGCTCTTGGCTTCCTCAGACTTGGTTGCTTTGCTTTTACATTGACTGACTGGCTGCCTGCCTTTGCTTGTACGTTTGCTGTGGATGTATTTTTGTTGTAGTTGTTGTATTTGAATTTTTTTCGCCTTCTTTATTTATAATTTTTTTTCACTTATTTTCTTTTTATTGCTGCTGTTGTTGTTGTTGCTGGATTTTTTTTTTTTTGCTAATCGTCGTCATTGTAGTCATTGCCTGGTCGCCTTTTTGCATCATCTTTTATTTGTAATTCTGTTCATCATCATCGTTCATCGTTAGTCGTTGTCGTTACGGCCGTGTGTCTCAATAATAAATTTTTTGAAAAAAAAGCTCCTCTCTCTCGCCAGAATTAAATGAGAAAAAATTGTGTGTGTTTTTTCTTCTCAGAAATAAAATATAAAATAAAAATATAAAAGAAAAACATACATGTTAACTTATAATAAATAAAAGAAATACAAAAATAAATAAATATTGAAAACAAAATCAAATCAAAATATTGAAATTTTACAAAATTCCTTAAAAAAAACGTAACCTAAACTCGTCTAACTCGCGCTCGGCTTAAAAGTGTCCTCAACAAAACGTCTTAAGAAGCGAATTCAAAAATTCCTTCAAAAAATTCTTGAAAACTTTTCTCGAAACCTCTAAACAAACGTGTCCTTCTGTAATAAAAACCCCCTTCAAAAATAAATCGTTAAGAAAATATCGCTTTTCACGTGCGTGTGTTTAAGTGTGTTTGTGCTCTACAAATATTTATCTAAATCAATTTTGAAAAAAAAAAATGTAAATTTAATTTTAAAAATTTATCAAGTGTTTTTTTATATCAAAAATTTTCTTAAAAAATTAATAATAAAAAAGTTTCAAAAAAGATCTTGTATTTTTTTGTGTGTCTCTTCTTCTCCTTTTATAGTGCTAATCTTATCAATTTTATAGCAAATACAAAAAAAAAGTTTTCTGAACTTTTTTTCTCCCTTCTACTACTCCCTCCGTCTTCCCTCTTATACTCAACATTTGTTGTTCCATCGCCCTTCCTTTTTTTCTTCATCTTCAAAGTTGTTGTTATTGTTATTATTGTTGTCTTTTACCCATCTGTTATATATTTTTGCCATATGGTTTCAATGATTTTATATATTTTTTTTTGTAACTTAAAATAAGAAAAGTTTTTGAAAAAAAAAATAAACTTTCTACAAAAACAACTTTTCTTCAATATAAATAGTTTTTCTTGTTGTTGTATTTTTCTTCAAAAAAATATTTAAAAATGTTTGTTTTCTTTAAGAAAATATGTTCTTGAAGTTGATAAAACTTTGAAAAACCTCGTAAAGTATGCTTTACTTTATTAAACTCCCAGAAATATGCTTTAGTTAATAAAATAGATTCTAAATCATCATATATATACAAAGAACTTACCAGCTCTCATATATCTTAAGATCTTGACTTTTAGATTACTCAAGATATATGATATAGATCGTGATGGCTTTATTATTTATACCCTGAAAAAAAACCTATTATCAGCTCTGAAATATGCTTTAGTTTATTAAACATAAAGAAATATACTTTAGTTTGTAAAATAGAATCTAAACCATGATCTATATAATGATGAGAAACATCGCAGATCATATAAGATCTTGTTTTTCAAAATCCCCAACATTATTAACAAAGATATAGTTCATAAAAATCTGTTAAAACCTGATTTCAAAATACTTCAAGCCCTGAAATATGCCAAACTTTATAAAAAATAATTATATACCAGATAATGGATCTTGAACAGGAGTTTTAAAATTTAACAAAACTTATTAAATCATCAAAGACTTAAATTTTCTTTGTTAGGATTTTTGAAATTTGCAAAAATGATCTAAGGAGTGAGTTCGAAAAAATTTAATATTTTAACGTATCGAACAGGGTTTTCATCTCCCTTTAAAATTATCACACTTTTTGGCACTTTTTTTGTGCTCTTCAAATTTCATTTAAAAAATAGAGCTCAATACCTCTCTACTGATCTTAACTCCAGGCCGTTTGGAGGATGTTCTTGTATCACTCAAGGGGATTGTGTACCATAGTGACAGGTTGCCAAGTCAGGCCAAAACTAAGTGAACACGTTATGAAGTCATATCAATGGAAGCAGTCTTTTTCGTAAACAGTCTTTAATATAAATTTCGGTTCTTATAAAGCTCATCGTTACAATAAATTCTTAGCAGCGCTCCTGCCATGAGCCTTGTATGTTTTACGGCCTGCATTCCTATCGAATGTGTTAAAAGTACTTTCTATTTTCATTTCTTTGCCTTTAAAAGATCATGTGGATCCTTCCTTATAGCAGAATCAGGTTTATTATCAAATGAACACGTTCTCGCGGTACTGTTGAATAATATTGGAAACAGTTTGACGGTACATCTATGAATGTTTATCCTACTTTGTGTAGAATCAAGTTGGGTGTGTTTAAAATATTTAATAAAAATTTTAATGAAAAACGTGTGTTAAGAATATTTTTATCTAACTCCTTATTAAAAGAAGATATAGTTCAAATTTCATTTGATAAATCCATATTTTAAATTATTTTAATCCCTGAAATATGCTGTACTTTAACTTCTGGTATATCAGATTTTGGACCCTGCACAAAAGTTTTAAAACTTATTTATTCTAATTCTTAGAATATGTTTCTCTTTTTTTTAATTATAGAAATAAATTTCTTAAGCCTAGAATCATGCTTTATTTAACAAACTCCCTAAAATATGCTTTACTTTCTAAAATTGAGCTTAAGCCATAATTTTTTTATTAAAAACATATCGTCTTTAAAAAGAGCTGTGTTAAGTTGTTGTAATAAATTTAAGATCTAGACTTTTGCCTTGATAAATTTTACATTTAGATTATTTTTAAGCCTTGAAATAGGCTTTATTTTATTCAGTAGACATAAATACATTATTTTTTACATTATATTTATAGGATTTTAAAACAATAACACAGATTATATAATCCATAATGCTATTTCAGCCTTGATGTATACTTTACTTCATAAAACTTCATAAAACGTCTACTGGAAGACTTGTGTTAAGCTGAAGCGATTTTTCTAGACTTTTGGTTTTTATAAATTAAACTTTTAGATTACTTTTAAGCCTTAGAGTAGGCTTTGTTAAATTAAATTTTTTAAATAATAAAACTGATAATAAAAAACATAAAATAGCTTTACCTAAGGAAGCCTTATTTAAGACATAGTTCCAATTAAATTTTTAAATCAAATAAGATCATATATCTATAAGAAGCTTTAGTTGTGGAACTACTGGCAATATTTTTGAAAAAGTTTCCCGTCTGCGCTTTATTTTAGTTTGAATAATGACTAAAGCTTTTTTAGTATTATAATGCTTTAAATCCCTAAAATATGCTTCAGTTAATAAAAGTTTAACGAAAGATCCTTGACATAATGCAATGCAAGTTATAATATCTTATCAGGTAATTGGAGTCTATATTTTATATATTGAGAACAGCTGCAACCTTTAAGCAGTTTTAAAGCTGCAGTTGAATTTTGATAAGACTTCCTTAATTAAGGAATTTAATAAAGCTTTTATACAAATAATGAAGTATCCTGGTTCATTAAATTTAACATACTTGTTTTGCAATATTTATAAAAAGCTTTGTCTTGAGAATTGGTGTTAAGCTCAGTCATTTATTAAATTTTACCTCAACCTTAAAATAGGCAAAAATATTAAAAAGTTTTTTACTCCTTAAAATATGCTTTACTTTATAAAAATTCAAAATATACTTAAAACTGCCTTGAAAATGATGTTTATAGTTATTTAAAATCAAAACGATCTAACTCAAAAGTTGTGAAATTTGTTTTGTTTAATTATGCTTTGAAATAGGCTTTAATTATAGAGTAAAAACATGATGGGTATTGGATAATGGATTCTAATTTGTCTTCCTTTTTATACGCTGAAGTAAAAACAATATTAATTTAATAAACCAAAGTTTTATATTAAAATAAAATTGTTTTGCTGATTTTGAATTAAATTATATTTCACTATGATCTAATATTACCTTTATATGCCTAAAAGTATGCAATACATATTTCACTATGATCAAATATTACATTTACATGCCTTAAAGTATGCAATACATATATTGATATATCTTATGATTCCATAAAATTTGCTTCAAGTTTAAGACCTGAAGAAATAACCACGAAATTAATTACAACTACAGGAAATCTTATCTTTATGCCTCTGCCTTGAAATATGTTATAATTTTTTATTTTATTTTTTATTAATTATATTATTAATACTTCATTCGATTTTGAAGCCTCAAGTTATAATTTTGAATACTCATAAAAAATATATATTAAAATCAAGGAAAAACTGATGGTGTTATGTATTTGGGTTAAACTATTATTGGTTTCATCTAGTGATCATGTCCCCTACCTGAGGACAAATAATATTTTGATCGTAACTTTAATTACACAGATAAATGACCAACCGTCGGGATATAAACCATTTGTTTATTTGCCTAAACTTATGCTATTGTTTTTGTATATCTTTCATCTGAACAAATACGAAAGCGTTTAGTGGAGAAGGGAAATGGAAGGTATTTTTCTTTCTTCTCCAAAGAGAAAAATAATTTTGTCTCTTTTCAGGTGTGAAGTTTAGTTTTAATTCGATGAACATTTCAATCAGTTAAATAAAATATAAATTTGAGATCAGATTGTCTAGGAAATGGTACAAAACAGTTTCGATGTATTGGAAAATATCAAAGTTTGGAATTTAAGGAATAACATGTCAAAGCTGATTCACAGAATCTAATAATTGAGTATCTTACAATGAGTGAGTTCCAAATATAGTTCCTCCCCAGGGTAACAGTTTATTATTTCCACTTTAAAATGTTTGGTTCTAATTTCTGGACACTTTGAATTTTTGTGGGATTCTATAGAATTCCAAATATTGAGTTTTGCGTATCTGATTCTGGAAAATATTTTTAACACAATTAAGTCCAGTAAAGTTTTATAACTTGAATCTGCTGTTCTCCTTAAAAGTAGATTCAAATTCAACGCAATAATATTGAAATCATCATTTGAAAAGTTTTAATGTTAAAAAGCATTTAAGTATATTTCTTCCGAAAATTTGACGAGAACCAGATATATACGGATCGTATAATGAAAATATATACGATCATTCAAAAATATACTTTACAATTTTAAACTTAATAATTTGAAACAGACTTTTTTGGAAGACCCAGTAGAGGTAAAAAATTTTGATACGTAAAAGACAATATATAATTTTCTTGAGATATTAATTTGATATCTTGAGATTATTAACTTTATATTTTAAATAGTGAATTGGATGTTTTTTTAAGTTTTAAATTGCCCTTAGGCGAAAGTATTTGGGTAACTACTTTTGTTGGCTTCTTTAGTATTCAAAGAACTTAAATTTTTACCTTAAATTACATAACTTATCAAAAATTTTCTTGGATTTTCCCAAGATCTAAACTATGCAAAAAATTTAAAAGCCTAAACTTATGCTACGATTTTTTCCGTATATCTTTCTTGCTTTCTTGCTAATGAGATGTAATAAATATTAAGCTATAAATTACCAAAAAAATCCAAAAATTTTTTATAATAAATAAATAAATAAATAAATAAATAAATAAATAAATAAATAAATAAATAAATATAAAAAAGGATGTGTATATATGTATGTATGTATGTATGTATGTATGTATGTATGTATGTATGTATGTATGTATGTATGAATGTCTGTAAGCATGTAACGTATAGATTCTTAAACGGCTGGTTTGGCCGATTTTAGTAAAATTTTCGCAGAATGATTCCAATATTCTTGAAAGCAACAAAGATTACAAACAATTCTTATAGGATCTAGAGGAGAGGCATACCTCTTATAGTTGTGAAGCCGAAAGGAAATTGTTGGCTCATATGTGATCAAAAAAAAAAATTCATTGTCTGTTTAATGAGTTTGTTTTTGCCGTCGGTCATCACAATATATATGAGGAATATACGATTCAATCTTCAAACTGGAATATAGATCCATCTGAACACTTAAGTGTTAAAAGTTTCATAGAGAATTTTATATCCCTTCTTTGAAGGACACAAAGGCATTTTTAAGACAGTTCTCTTGAAGCATCTTAATTTCGATTTTAACGGAAATTCTTTCTTCAACACCCTTCATATCTCCGAGGTAATCGTTTCGACATTTCAATAATATTTCCGATCTAAATTATAAAATTTTGCATTTCTTTTTCAATATTTCCATTTTAAAAGGAAATTTTTCACTATTAAAAATCGAAAATATAACTGTGTGACAAATTTTTCAGGTGACTTTGTGTTTACTTTATACATCCTTCAGGCCTGGGTCTGTGATCGGGTCTAATTTTTGCATGTATTCAAATACCAAATGTTCTGAAATTGATCAAGTTAAACTCATCTCCTTGACTCATCATGACTTTGGTTTATTCAATCCAATTTGAAGTTCTACGGATCTAAAGTATTCAGATTGTTGATAAACATATTTTTTCAAAAAAATGAAAGATTAAGCAGCGAGAGTTCTCAAATTTGGCCCCAACAACTTTTTTTGGAAACTGTTTTAGTGGACAAAACGTAAGGCGGATAAGAAGTTTTCCAAATTCACTGAAAATTTGAAAATTCACCAGAAATTCCTTCCAAAAAATCAGGTGTTTTTTTCCTTTAAACATTTCAAATGACATTGACTTCTTTTGCTTCTTCTTATTTATTTGAAAAAGGCTGATTGTTTACAAAGAAACAGCAACTGCAACAACAACGAAATAAAAAGATAAAAATAAAAGGAAGAAATCTCTTTATTATTATTTTATTTTTTTTTTTTTTTTGGGTTGTTGTTGGTTACTTTTTCTAAACATAAACATGTGTAGAAAATTATTATTATTATGTGGGGGAATTCTTTTATTTTTTATTTCATTTTATTTTTGTAGTTTTTGCTTTTCTTCTTATAATAAAAAATAAAATAAAATAAAAAAAGGAATAACAACAAAAAAATTCTAAAATAAAAATTTCGCTTTCGTTGATTTTATTTCTTCGCCTTTTAGTATATTTTTTCATGTACCATTTCGCTTGCTAAAGCAGCACCAGTCAGTCAGTTAAAAAGAAACAAGAACCGTATAAAGAAAAAGAAGAAGACGACGACAATGTATGTCTGTCTGTAGGAAAGTGTGTGTTTAGGTTACAAAAGAAGTAGTGTAGTAGTCGCCGATTAGTGAGTGAGTGAGTGAGTGAATGGATGGAAGTAATAAAAAATAATAATAAAAATAAAGTGAAGAGGTTCCTATTTTTTGTTCCTGCTTTTGATTTTTGTCCTCCTTTTGTATTCACTTTTTTTATTTTTTATATATTTTATTTCTTTTTTACTATTTTCTACCGGTTTTTTGAAATTTATTTTTTTATTCTATTGAATTCCGTTTTTTTTTCTTGTCCTCAAGTTTATTTTTATATTTTCGCTTTTTCTCTTTTGTATGTCAAAAAAAAAAAAAACACATAAAATTGTCAACAAGATTTTAAGTATAAAAAATGTGTACTTTTGACGGCGGCATTTAGTTTTTGTGCAGATCTTTGATTTCTGGTTTACTTTTAGAGTTTAAAGAAATCTATTGATGTCTTCTTTTATTTCTTTCAATTCCTTTTTCCTGATTTAGTTTCTACTTTGTCCCATTAAATGATGTTTTTATTTATTATAAATTCCAGTTCCAGCTTTATGTTTTGATCATTTTTCTTAGTTCCTGTTATAACTAGTTATGTCTTTTTACCCCTCACACTCTTTTTTTCTCTCTCTCATTCTCCCATTTAACTGTTACATTGTTGTTTAGTGATCGATTGTTGATTTTCCACTTGGAATATTTGTTGGTTGTTTGTATTTAAATATGTTTGATCAGTGTTGTCAACTTTTTAAATATGACAAAAATCACTCTCTTTAGAGATCGATATTAAAAAAGGACAATTTACTTTATTTCCCTCAAGCTTCTTCATCTCTCTTTTTCATCTTTAGCAATTCCAAAGTTATCATCCAGAATTACTTGACAGTTTTAAAACTAAAAGCTCTTGGAGTTTAGTTTTTAATTTTATTATCACTTGAGATTTTCGAAAATTAAAAGGGTGGAAAGCTTACACTTTAAAGACTTCCCTTGCTGTGTCCCTATCATTAGATTAATTATAATAATTTTATAATCCTTTCGCCCATTCAGAAATTAAAAAAGACGAAGATACACTTTTTTGAATCTTCTTCTTTTTTTGCACACAAACCTGATTTAAATCTTGTTAGATATTTCGATCTTTCGTTTTCAATCAATCTATAGATTTTGTATGATCTTTCTAGTAGTTTTTGGATTCGTATTTCATTCCCAAAACAATTTGTATTTATTTGAAAGTTCTTTATTATCTCTCATCATAAATTGCGTATGAATCTGATCGGCAGTTGTCGATTGTACATAGTTCTGCAGTAGATATGAAATTGTTGGCTCACATGTGGTCACAAAAAAATTCATTGTCTGGTTAATGAGTTTGTTTTTGCCGTCGGTCATCACAATATATATATGAGGAATATACGATTCGATCTTCGAACTGGAATATAGGTCCATCTGAACACTTAAGTATTAATAGTTTCATAGAGAATTTTATCCTTTCTTGAAGCATCTTAATTTCGATTTTTTGTGAATAATAGATGTGAATACCTTGTAAATGTTTTAAGGAAGGTTTGGTTATCATAACTCCAACGGATATTCTTTCTTCAATACCCTTCATATCAGAGGTAATCGTTTCGACATTTCAATATTTCCGATCGACATTTCAAGATTTTCATTTAGAAAATATAACTGTGTGACAGATTTTTTAGGTGACTTTGAATTAACTTTATAGATCGTTCACGTCTGGGTCTTTGGTCGAGTCTAATAATTCATTTACATGTATTCAAATGCGAAGTGTTCCGTAATTGATCAAGTTGAACTCATCTCCTTGACTCATCATGATTATGATTTATTCAATCCAATATCAAGTTCTTCGGATCTAAAGTATTCAGATTGTCGATAAAAATCTCAACAAATTTGAAAGATAAAGATCGAAAAACTAACTAAACTTAATCATTAGTTAAGTATCTTTAATAATTATTGCTAAAACAACACCCTCTATGTGAGTTGTGGAACTTATCCCCTCTATTTCTCCTAAAAGGTGGAACTATCTAACCATCCACTGCAGTTTCTATGTTGATATTCTTCATATTAATCTAAAGTCATCTTGGACTTTTTTTAAATTTCAGAGAGGAATTGTTATTCAACTTAATGTACAACTATCTGGTCTAAACTCCTCTTTCGAAATGAGTACAAAATTTAAGCATAACAACTTCCCGATCGATTTTATTCATACATGTACCTGATTAGCCGATTGTATATTATACTATTTTATTGTTATAAAGCGAATTGACCGATATCAGTTAAGAAGTCTCTTTTGAATAATTTGTGAAGTTGGAAATAAATTTGGTTATATCCTCTCTTAGACCTGTTAAAAGCTATTGTGGATTTTAAAAAGTTTTTTTGGACCTAATTTCTTGGAACAATAACTTTGCTGCAGTAATCAAAAAATTCTCGATGTGTGATCCAATGTTGAGATCGCATACTATATCTGCGATAACTCTGCTATATAATAAAAAAACGAGGCTATTTTTTCATGTAAAGTAGTATTCCCAGGATTTCGTTAATAATTAGAATAACTTAAATATTCAAATTTAACTGAGAGAGACAGAGATACAGAGAGAAGAAATATAAATAATGGACCGAAATATTATTAAATTCAAAATACTTTCTCATCCGGAACGATTTTATTCATTCGGTTTCATAATAAATTTATTCCTTCAAATAACTTTATTATGAATTTTTACATTCGAAATTTTTTGACAGCAAAATGTCACATTTGACATTTGTTGTGTTGTTTTTATGTTAAAATCTCTAAACTCACCATTATATGCTAAATAGATTTAACCAAATTTTATGAAAAACTAATTCTTTGACACTGTTTCCTCTTCAATCTCTTTCTCCCTCTATTACCTCTCACACACATGTTTTTTTGTTTGTTATTATTGAAAATGTCTAGCAGTTGGCTGGTTGAATTGTGGCTGTCTCTTTGTCAGCCTTTGAGGACGATGATTCTAATGTAGTAGATGTTCACTGTTAAAGTTTAGTTCCCATTTTTCGTTGTTGTTATTGTTCTCACTTCTCTTTAGTTATTTTTTTCACCGGTCGCGTTAAGTGCGTGGCTGACATACAACCTTTTCTATTAAAATTCTTCTCTGTTTTTTGTATTTTTAAGTTGTCTGTCAATTATACTTTGTACCCACGACGATATCAACATACATTTCTCGTACTTCTTGTACTTGGTTACCCTCCAATCATCCTTCTCATCACCATCATCATCTTTATCCATTTCAGCAGCAGCACCAGTAGTGACAGGCAGCACATTGTTTTATAGAACACTAAACACATACTAAAATATATACACACACATATATATTAGTTTATATGTTTGTAGTTGTTGTATGTTTGCTAGTCACTCACCCACTCACCAGCCCAACCATCCATCCATTCATTCATCATATGTTTGTATGTCGTTATTATCGTTTAAGTAGAGAAAAGTATGTGAGAAAAAGAGCATTTATTTTTTATTTTCTTTTTCTCTCAGTGCAGAACATATATGATGATATGATGGGGGTCTTTAATTCCTTCACTACTTCTTAGACTCCCTTTCGCCTTTAGTGTGGTTTTATTATTATTGTGTATAAGAATATATTTACACATAAGTGTTATTAAGAAGAAGAGTGTTACCAGGTTTTGAGGAAAATTTGTTGTACAAATTTTTATATAAAAAAATTTCATGGACATTTTTAATGTCTTTAAGCCGCAGATCCATATTGTGGGATTAAGTTATCACAATTCCTTTAATCACTTTGTCTGATAATCTGTTCCAAAGTGAAGTCTATGCCAATATTTACAGTGCAACATTCAAAAAAAAGGAAACCAGATGGTGTAAGGTCGTGGCTATAAGGTCAATTTTCCGTTTTCCAAATAGCTTTTGACAGAGAATTGTTGATAATGAAAGATTATAGACTTGGGTATGTTTCAGTTCGTTCAGGGCTTTATTTTAACGATTACATAGTCATCGGCACAACTCCCCTGACCCACTTTTAATAGCCCTCAAAACAAAACGCCCATCTTATATTTCCATTGCGACATGTTTATTTAGCTTTGGAGTTATTTTGGTTTCTATTTGAATTTTATTTAATTCCAGAAAAAGGTTCTTGTGTGGCTGCCATTGATAATATGCTTTTCTAATTCGTTATCTTCAAAAGTTTCCGGCTTGTTTTTCTGTGTCATAATATTCGCATGTGAATTTAGTAAAACATTGTTCGCTAGTTTTTAGATTTGGTACTTCTACTTCCAGCTTTTACTTCTAATGATGCCGTACTTCTCCTCCTTGTAAATCTAGTGCAGAGGTGCCCTCCCAAACTACTATAAAGTTGTCCTTTATTGTGAATGCTCGCTATGCGTAAATTTATGAGAGAGCAACAATTACTTATAGTGTGCGTGCGATGTAAGCAATCTTGGGCACTTCTGTTCTAGAGGATGGAAGAAGTGTATGTAGATCATTGAAATTCTCTAAAGATCGCTGCAACATTTCGTTGTTAAAAATCAGCCAATCAGTTCAGCAGAAGAAGAGATATGGAACGATATCTGAAACTACCTTTGGAATTCCAAAATCTATATTCCAAAAGAGTAAAGATTACATTAAGAAGATTCGTATTGAAAAAGTCTGTCATTAAAAAAATTTTTTTCATGTTCGAGAGTCATTCAATTATTGAGAATGAGGACGAGTCCATGGCTAAACATTACACTATCAGGAGAACACGGATGTTTTCTTTTTCTAGGTTAACGTTACTCTTAGTTAATTTTGCGCTTATTTCATATCTGTCAATTTCAACCCTCTACTACTGCGTTATAAATTTCTGAAAATATTATAATCATTTTTTGGAATTCGCCGTTAATACGAATTTCCCATTACTAGAGGAAATTCGATCAGATTGTAAAATTAGATTCTGTATTAAACAAAAAGGACAATTGAAAGAACCTGGCGTGTAATACTCTTCGATAGGAGATTGATTTTATTGGAAAAAATATTCAAAAGAAGGCAAACAATTTTGTATTTTTAATTCGACTCGAATTCCTCATCAGAATTTCCGTTACTACTGGATGTAGTATTTTGTTAAGGTCGCGGTAAATAGAGAGTTTTATCTTTTATTACGTCCTTACTCAGTGGCGTTCTTTGCTTATATTGATCGTGTATCCTAATTGCAAGAAGGGACTCCATTTTAATCAATAAGAGATTTCTTGCAAGAGTATCTTGTTCTGAAATATTTAGCTAATTGATTTTCTATATCACTGTTCTTACTGTTGTAGGTGCTAATCCAAGAGCTTTTTCAAAATTAACAGCATTTTCTCCCGATTCAATACGATTTCAAATTTTTTATTTTTTTTTTTTTCTTTGACTCAGTTGTTTCGTCCTTACTGAATTTTGGCGACTCTTGGCGACACCATTTATGTAACAAAGAAGCGGGAATTTCCCTTTTTTACGCAATTTGAAAATTAAACGTGCAGGTGACGATAAGTGTTATCAGTCATGTTGAAATGATAAATGATGTAATAAAAAATGTAACCGTTTTTAGCGGCGTCAAACGAAATCAAAAAGATGCAAGTCGAATCGATGCAAATGGGGTTAAAGATAATGCAACGGTTTAAATCGTTTTTTCTTTCAGTTCTTCGAAAAGCGGCGCAAATCGATTCCTCAAATTTTTCGAATTTTATAGAAAATTGATCAATCATGTTTTATTCTATTATTATAATCATGTGGCAACCTTGTTTTCTACATATCTTGAATTTATTTTTGCTCATTTTTTTTCTTTGCTGAAGGATTTTTTTCCGTTTGTTTTGTTTTGTTTTTTTTCATGGCAAAATTTACTCTCATATGCAGTTTTTTCGCTGAGTTTGCTAAGAGAGAATATAAAGGGATTTTTATTTCTGTTGTGCTCAACTTGAAGCGATTTTTTTTCGCCAACTTGTGTGTGTTTGTGTTTGATTTTTTTCTTCATGTTTTCTGTGGCTTTTTATTCTCAATTTGTTTTATTTATAATATTTTGTCGTCGCTGTAGTTGTGTTGTGTTATTTGCCTTTATGGCGAATGTAAGTAAAATTTGTTGTTGTTGCTGCTGATTTTATTTATTTTTATTTTATTTTTTTGCTGTAATTTTATGTAAGTTTATTTTGTTTTCTTGTGCTTTTTTTCTTCTTCTTCTTCTTTCTCTGTGAGAGAGTATGTTTGAGTATTTATGTCGTCTTCTTCACATCGTCATTATCATTATTATTATTATTGTTGTTATTATTGTTATTGTAACGTTTCTCATCAAACGTCACACATGTGTGTTGTTGTTTTTGTTGAGAATTTTTGATTATTTTTATTTTAATTCTTTTTGGATTTTCGTGCAAAAAAAACCTGTTTTGAAAACGTAAATTTTATTCTTTTTACTCGTTGAAGTAAAAAAAAAGAAAAGAAAAATAAAATTTATTTGATTTTGTTTTTGCAAAGAAAAAAATCGTTTAAAAAGCGTTTTTTTTTCAATCAAAGTGTTTTTATATTTTAAATAAATTTTACTACAAGTATTTTTTTAATAATAAGTTTTATTTCAAAATTTAGTGTAAAATTGATAAAAAAATGAAAATAAATATATAAAGTGTTAAGAAAACAATTCGCCAAAAAAAATCTATCGCAAAGAAAAAAGCTGCTACAATTTGTGTTTTTTTAAAGTGTAAGAAAAGAAGAAGAATTCTAAATTCTTCATCTTCACCACCTTCGTCGACCAGCTGCCACTTAATTCAGCTCATTTGATTTTGAAAATATTTCTAAATATTTTTGTTGTTGTTGCCGCTCATTTTCTTCCTCCCTCTAACAGCGTCTTGTCAACGTCGTTCTAATAAAATTATCATCAATTTGAAAAAAATATTCAAATTGTTTAAGGTACGTCCTTTTTTTTATAGTTTTAATCAATTTTCTTTTAATCGTTATAATTTCTTAATATTGACTAATATTTTCCTTTATTATTACCTTCATTATTATTAAAGTCATTTTTATATCAGACACACCCAGAATAACATTTATTCCTTTTTTTCACTATTTAAATAAATAAAAAAAAATCAAATAAAAATAAGAAAAGAAAAAACTTTTAAAAGCAGCCAACAAATAAAAATTCGAATTTTTGTATCGAAAATATTGAAAATAACACTAACACTCACTCACTTATTCACTCATTCATTCATTCAGTCAGTCAGTCTGAATGAGTGAGTGTATTTGTGCACCTTGAATTCCTATAAATATTTTCTTGGCAAAAATCGTGAAAAAAAACTTATTTTGCATTTAGAATAAGAAAAAAAAAATACTATAATCGGTTTAAGGCGAATTTCGAATGCGCTTTGACTCAATTGACCTCTAAATGAGGATCTCTATATGTATTGGTTGTTATCGTTATAAAAGATCCTGCTAAGTTTTGATAATAAATTGCTCATCGGTTACAATTATAAATTTTTAATATTTGGTTCCGCTTAGGGGTCACAGACACTGTGATAGTTTGACACGTTTTCAACGAGTCAGTAGATTCTTACTTCAAGTGAAAAGAAAATTATCTGATAGAAAGAGAATTTGAAATTTCTGAACTGAGTGTATGGAAAAGAAGAATTTGTAATTTCCAGTTCAGATCTAGTTCAGTTCTTGTACGAATTCTGTTCCAGTTAAGTTCTATTTAAGTTCGAAATCCGTTGAAGACCAGTTCAAAATCTAATGTAAACAGACCGCGTAAAAGCTGGAACTGATTTTAATGAGTCAGTAGACACTTACAAGTGATAAAATGTTATCAGATATCGGTCTTTCTGGATTCGTATTTAGTGTTCTTAAAGTTTACTAATAAACTTAATGTAACCTAATTAAGGTTTACCGGAATCTCTTCGACGGAATAAATCTTGCTATTAGACTTCAATTAAAGAAATCAAACAATTGAACAATTTAAAATTGATCTGTCGGAATAATAAATCATATCATTGTACTGACCTCTAAGTGATCAGTGATCGCCAAAGAAAACACTACTTTAGGTGACTCTATTCACCTCGAGTTAGAATAATCGTATGATCATCTTCCCAGAGCTAAGGAACACTGCATCAATTATGCAAGTAAAAATTTGTTATGTGATGAATTCGTTTCTTCCAAATTCAGGATCAAATTATATCCGGTCTTTATATCTTGGATGTTTAGGTAAATCGAGAATTGGTTTGGCCTCAAGGTATAATAGTGGACTCTACCTCCTAAAGTGTTCTTCAAGTAACCGATGATATCTGAGGTCAAAGAAAAAAAGGAAAATAAAATTCCATTTTTATATTTGATCTTTTTGGGGGAGACAATACTTTTCCTAAATTGGAATAAAAAAACGGTCATATGTTTTTTCAACTCAATACAGAAGCAATTCTGCAAGCGAAGTGGGTTACATGATCAAATTCTTTATAATTCGGGATCGAATCATCTTTAACCAGTTTGCTGACATTTAAGTTTCAACCTTAATTTGACTTATATTTCTCAGATAGACGACATTCGCAATTGATATTGATTTTTTTGGATTTAAAAAGCGATCTTTTGGACCTAAGTCGAATACTTTCAACGAGTATTTTGTGTCAGCCTAAAAAAATCTTTTATCTCTTTACAGTTTGTAGGAAACATATTCTCCTATAATTTGGAAAATCAAAACTGTAACATAATCTGTTAAGGAATTAAATCCCGTTTAAATTTCGGATAATGTGGCTGTTTAATTGAAAATACCAGACAAATGTGAATTAGTAGGTTGAGATTTTCGAAGATCGGATAAATGTTAAAAACTATATAAACTTCTATATTTCTAGTGATTGAAATTACATAGACCCACCCTTTCCATGGACTAAGAAGTGTTAGATTAGGTTAAAATGTAGTTTACTTAAGATCCAAACCACTTAAGTCGTAAGAAAAGAGTCAACCTGTTCATGTCATTAGTTCCATGGTTTCCAATATCTCATTCGTTTCGGGTAAAAAGTTAATGAAGTGGAGGTCTATTCTGTATTTTGTATAAATCAAAACAGATTGTAGTTGGTAGAGTCATGGTCTGGGCTATAAGGTGGGTGAGTTAAAACTTTCAATCATTCTTCGTAGATGACTTCCTTCTTAACGTTTCTCGTAGATCGCTCTCTTTTAACCTCTGAATTGCCTACAGAACCTGATACTGTGATAGTTTGACATGATTTCAACGAGTCACATTACTTCAAAAGAAAGTTATCAGTTAGAAAATGGAAGTGATATTTGTGAACTGAGTGTAGAAAAAAATTTCTGCTTTTTAAAGTCTCTAGTTCTAGATAAGTTCTCTAGTTAGTTAGTTTCAGTTCGGATCTAGTTCAGTTCTTGTTCGAATTCTCTTTGTTCAGTTCGGAATCTAATGTAAACATACACTGTGAAAGTTTGGCCGGATTTCAACGGATTATTAGGCGCATACTTCAAGTGAAAGAAGGTTTTCGGACAGACTGCAAAACATCGTTTATTATGGATTTTTTCTAAGTCCTCATACAACTGGACTAATAAACTTAATTCACCACTTATAATGGTGAAGGGTGTTTAAATTAAAAAATATATCTACATTGAGAATGAAAACCAATCAATATTATTATTATTATTGTTGTTGTTGTTGTTTCTTTAGAAATATATATTTCTTTTTATTGTTGTTGTAAAAGTTAATTTTTTTCTATTTATTCATTGAAGATTATTAAGTTCTTAAGGGGACCAACTATAAAAGAATCAGGGCGATTTATATAGATTCTTAGTAAATTAAATTTGCTAAATATGAAAGGAACCTCTCTCTCTGACCTTTTCCTTCCCATATTTTTATTCAGTGATGGTGTCTCACAGTACCATAACTCCTGCCACATTTTAAGACTCCCGCTTTATATTTGCTTGGGTTGTTCTTCTCCCCCTGATCTTATCCGTCCCACGTTTTGTCTAGTGAAATAGTTCTTGAATCAATGTTTGCTTTATACGAAGAATATCACACCCCCTGATCCAATCCTTCCTATGTTTAATCGAATAAAACAGTTCCTTGAGAAAGTTTTTAGGGCCAAATTTGAGAACTCTCGCTGTTATAGTTCCTTAGATATTCCTTAGTCACTGTAATCCTTGTTTGAGCGATACCCTTCCCCCTGGTCTTATTAAACCTACGATTTGTCCAGTAAGACAGTTCCTTGAGAAAGTTTTTGGGACCTAATTTGAGAATTTTCGTGTTACAGTTCTTTAGATATTTGGTAATCATTATTTGCTTTGTATGGGAATTAACCCTCCCCCTGGTCTTTTCCGAATTATTTATAGTCTATGTTATATTCTGGTATATCAGGATCGTTCCGTAAAAATTTCATCAAAATTTGCCCAGCTGTTTTGGAGTTTAAACGATATTTGCGATCATAAATAATTTAAACTTATAAAGTTCTCATAAATTTGAATTAAGTTTCTCAGTTTTTCTTCTTCGATTTCCCTCTTTTACTGAAGATGGTTCTCGATTTAGATTCGGTGATGATTTTTAAATAATCAAGATCAATTGATAGCTAATTTATATACTTTTTAACCGATATTAAAGCGATCAAAATTGTAATATTTTTAAACTGGTTTATTATTAAGACTTAAGGAACAGACAAAAGTAGTCATATAATCCACATTTGAATATATTTATTAGGAAGGTTTTCTATCGTTTCCAAAATTGTAAATATTCGAACAGCAAGATCGATATCCATCAAAAGATATAAATTAATAAAAGACAGTTTAATTATAAAAATTCTCCTTTTTTTCTTTTCAGGTAAGAAATATCTTCGATTTAAATCGAAATAAATCCATTTTGTCATGTAAGTTTTTCGATATATTTTCGAATATTAAGAAAATTTAGTTGGTTACATTTTCCATTTATAATTGATTTGATTTTTTTTATGTGGCAGAACATTATTGTGTTATACATACATTTTAACTAAAAATACAAATCTAATATTGACACAAATTGTATTCAAATAAATTGTAATCGGTGGGCAAAAAGGAGGGTAATTTATTTTTCATAAACTTATGTATTAAATTTAGTTTAAGGTTTTTTAAGGTGGAATTATATTAAAAATATATATAATTTTTAAGGTTTTTCTTTAAGCCGCCTAAAAGTATGTAATGGAATTTGATTTTATAGCTATGAAAAGTAGGCAATAAATAATGAATATTTAAAATATAAAAATTTGAATGAAAATTTATTGAATTCATTTAAATTAATCGAAATAAGTTTTTAAAAGCTTTCGTTTACTGTTTGGGAGATATTTCAGTTATGCTCCTCTTACGCCTCTAAATATGCTTTTTCTTTAAGTGTACATACATGTGTATTTTTTTAAATGTATAATTATCGTTGCCTCACCGCCATAATTATCTGTACAAAAGATAAGCTTTTGAATAAATTTATTTTGCAATCTTTTTGCCACAAAAACAAACATGTATTGCTTCTCATGCACCTAAAAATATGCTTTAGTTTTTTGTGTTTTGCTACTTGTTTAAAATCTTTTTATGCAACAAAAGCAAAACCATAAAATGTAAATTCAATAGACAGTTTTTTTTATTTTAATTTTAAATAAATTTTAGTTTTTCCTTTAAGCTGTATTAAGGAGTGAGACCGAAAATATTTTGACATGCAATTTGCTCTAGTTCAGGTTCAGCCTAATTTTAGTTCAGTTTTTGAATCAGTATTTTTTTTGGTTCTAAATCAGGATGTAGTTAAGTTTCTTTATGAGTTTATGGTCTTTAGGAATATGTTCTAGTTTAGATTCTAGTACAGTTCTATTTTAGTTCAGTTTTAGTTAATGTTCTAGTACAGAGTGTTCTAAAGGTTTTTGTACATGTTCTAATTTAATTTTGGGTTCTAGAACAAATTCTAGGTCTAACTCTACTACAGTTATTCGAATTCAGTTCTAGTTGATTTCTAGTTCAGTTCTAAAACAGTTTTAGTTCAGTTCTAATTCAGTTCTAATTAAGCTCTTATTCTGTTCTAGTTTAGTTCTAGTTCGGTTCTTTTTAGTTCTGTTCTAGTACAGTTTTAGTGTTCAGTTCTGAAACAGTTCTATTTCAGTTCTAATTCAGCTCGAATTCTGTTCTAGTTTAGTTTCAGAATAGTTTTAGATCAATTCTAGTTCAGTTCTCATTTTGTTCTAATTCTGTTCAAGTTTACATATTTTTCTGTTCTAGTTCAGTTTTAGATCAGTTTTAGTTCATTTCTAGTTCAGTTTTAGTTCATTTCTAGTTCAGTTTTAGATCAGTTTTAGTTCATTTCTAGTTCAGTTTTAGATTAGTTCTAGAACGGTTTTAAATAATTTCTAGTTCAGTTCTAATTCTGCTCTAATTCTGTTCTAGTTCAGATCTATTTTAGTTCTAGTTTAGTTCTAAAACAGTTTTAGTTAAGTTCTAGTTCTAATTCAGCTCTAATTCTGTTCTAGTTCAGATCTATTTTAGTTCTAGTTTAGTTCTAAAACAGTTTTAGTTAAGTTCTAGTTCTAATTCAGCTCTAATTCTGTTCTAGTTTTAGATCAGTTCTAAAACAGTTCTATTTAAGTTCCAATTCAGCTCTATTTCTGTTCTAGGTTAGTTCTAGTTCGGTTCTTTTTAAATCTGTTCGATTACAGTTCTAGTTCAGTTCTAAAACAGTTCTAGTTCAGCTCTAATTCTGTTCTAGTTCAGTTCTAGTTAAGTTTCAGAATACTTTTAGATCAATTCTAGTTCAGTTCTAATTTTGTTCTAATTCTGTTCTAGTTTAGATCTTTTTCTGTTCTAGTTCAGTTTTAATTCAGTTCAATTCTAAAACAGTTTTAGATCAGTTCTAGTACATCGGGAAACTAATCTAATATTTCTGTTAAAACGATTTTAATGAACATTTGATCATCAGTAGATAATGATTTCTGCTCTTATTGTTAAAGAAAAAGGCAAAATGAGCCAAAATAAGTTATATCAGGAAAGAGTTGCAAAGGAACGCCACAAGTAATTTATATCTAGAAAAATGATGAAAAAGTTGTTGTGTTTGATCTCTATTTTATTTTTAAATGAGATCATTTCCAATTAATGAATTTATATATTTTAAAATCTTTTCATTCTCATTTCTTATAATGATTGTCTCTTCCTCTCTCTCTCTCTCTCTCTCTCTCTCTCTCACACAATTATTCCTTTAGACACAAAAGCCTAAATGTATACATTACAATATTTTTATATAAATTTTGTGTATAAAAATGTTTGTTGCTTTTTTGTGTGTGTGTTTGTAAGTGAAATTAAGAAAAAAACATAAAAAAGTAAAAAAAAAAATAATTTTAAGAATTTCGTTTGTTTTTAAGCATAATTTTTTTATGATCGTGTTTTACATTTTATTAAACAACAACTACAACAACATAGATAAACTTAAACAGCTGAAAAGGTCTGTGTGTGTGCGTGTGTTTCCTACCTTTTGGTTCCTTTTTTTATAATTCCACAACATGCACCACACACACACATACATACATATATTCATATACAAACGTTATAATGTGTCATTTTATATTCCTTATTATTTTTATTATTATTTGCATTTCTTTGTAGTGGTCGGTCGCTGCGCTCTCATTGTCGGCTCTTTTGGTGTTTTCTTTTTCTGGTTTTTGTTTTTGTTTTTATATATGAATATGTTTTGAGCCTTTTTTTCCTTGTTGTTGCATCTCCTTTTTTGCTGTTTTTTTTTTTTAATTTTAATTTTTTTATTAATGTATGCATGTTTGTATGTGTATGTGTGTGTATGTGTGAACCTATAGAGATGCTCATATTATGCATAGCATACTTTAAGGCTAAAGTAGTTGCGTATTTATATATGCATATGCAAAACTTGCGTGCGTGAGTGTGTATGCGTGTATGAATGCACATTAAACATTTTTCATACACGCATAATGATTTCTTTACTTGTTGTTGCTGTTGTTGTTTTTGTTTTGTATGAGTTTGCATTAATTACTTTCTTTCCTTTTTTGTACGCTCCCTATTTCTTTTATACGACGCCGTGTTGTTGATATTTTTTTTGTTCTTTTTGATTTCTCATTTGCCTCTTTCTTATGCACAAGCGACAACATATACAATTGTATTAATTCTTACATTTGTATATATTATTATGCGTATGTCTATATCTATCTATGTGTGAGTATGTGTCTGTGTCTGTTTGTTTGTAATATACATTTTCAATTTGTTGGACGTTTGTTGCCTATTTAAGATGAAATTATGCAATCATTGTATACATGTATTTATACTTCTTTGTGTATGTGTGTATGTATTTGTTACAACATAAAAATTACATATTTATATGCCACACAAAATTGTATTCTTCTACTCTACATTCTGGCATCATCTTTACGCGTTAAATAAAGAAAAACTCTTGTTTGCTTCACTTATTTCTGTTTTCAGTTCGTTTTTCCCCCTCAACTTTTGTTTTTGTATTCGATACACGACTCAAGATGTTGGCATTAAAAGAACATTTTTGCCTATGTGGTGTGTATGTCCGGCCACAGCCACCCTAGAAGATGCTAGAGCTACAATTGATGGCACTTTTTTTGTAAAGTTTTGAAAAAATATTTTATCTTTGAGTGAATCGTTTTGAACATCATTTGCATGGTCCCCAATGCAGCCATACAATTTTGCTTAGGACATTCAGAAAGCTTTGAAACTTCTCTATAGAGGATCCAAGTTTAACTCCAAAAGGGCTGGTAATTTAATTTCAGTTGTAATATTTATTTTCTTATGTTGAAATTAGACTCAATCTAACAGCAATTCAGCTAGAAAGCTTCAGGTAATCATATTCTGAGAGCCAACCCGCCTCTAATGACATGATAGAATATTTGTTCCAATCGGATTCTTGGTTTAAAAGTTATCGATCTTGGATGATTTGCAGTTTTGTTTCCATACTCTCCCATAGATAGTGAGTTAGTTCCCAGGAAGACATCTTACTTGGGTCAATGTATAGCTGATTCTGTTGTGCTAAAAAAAAAACAGTTAACTGATTCGACTGTTATTCAGTGATCTGAAAGGAAACTTATCCAAAACAAACAGTACCTGAAAGAAAATAAAGTAGCGACCTTAGACCACTAAGCACAATATTATAGGTTCCAAATATGAGATTCCTAAGTTCCTTAAGTGCTGGGAAGTGATACAGCACATGAAAAACTATCTCTTCCTCTAGAACTGCGACAAAAGCTATTGTGGGCGAGACATATACATCTTCATTCTACAGTTCACTACTGCCTAGTCCTTCGAACATCATAACTGGGTAAAAAAATGCAAAAAGTTCGACACGTTCCCTCAGTTAACTATGTCATCTGCGCTATTCTATATATAGTTTATCTTCAAAGCTCCTTCTAAAGCTTGACAGAGATAATCCAATCCGCTGGTCGATGAACTCATCTCCAAGCATCGCACTATGTTTTTCATACCATCCGCAATGGCAGTAACGGAACAGATATTGCTATCAGGAATTGAAATAATATAAAAATATCCCAGTCCCTTAACATAAATAGATCGAGAGTTCATTTAAATAAAATTCGGAGATTTAGACGTATCAATTTCTTATTATTTATTATAAAGTCCAAAATTAATATTCCATTCTGATTGCTAAAGCAATTTGAAAGCTGAGTTCCTTATCTATAAATGGTGATGATTTAGAAGGTACATATTTGTAGAACATTTCTTATATAAACTATATACTAAATTTTCAGCTATAAACTATATACTAAATTCTGAAAGCTAAACTCCCTATAATTAAATGGGAGCTGGTTAAAATAGAATCAAAAGTTTTTGAGTTATCGCTTTATTCGTATTTACTTTGTGGTTTTAAAATTTTTTCCCCTTATGAGGTGCTTAACTTTGGACCGCTAAAACTCGGTTACTTCATTAGCTATAAGATTCTGATAATAATGTAACGATAACATAACACCCCCTTTATCGGTAATCCAAATTTCAGTTAAGTCGGTTGGATGGTTCATAACTTTTAATTCATTTTGTATTTTGGAACAAGATTTTCAGAATCTTTTTGCGTTTAACTTTGGATCTCTGTATCACCTTCTCTGTTTCAGCAGGACAATTGAGTCCTCAATATTCTATATAATGAAGTTCTTTATTACTTGGACTATTTTAGCTACTTTCACAGTCCCTCTGGAAAATACAATTTAAAATATTCAGAAACCCTCGTGAATATGGATTGAAAAAATCTCAACATCTCAACTCAATGCTGTTTTTCAAGCACAGTATTATAATTAATGGAGGACCTCTGATTCTGAACAATATATCGGCAACTGGTTTTCTTAAATATCTCACATGATATGTTTTGTGGTCGCCCCATTTCTGCCCTTGTTTTTTTTTTAAAGAAAAGAATACAGATAAATAATAGTGTTGATGAAATAAATACACTTCACATACACTCACACACATACGTATGTATGGGAGGGTAATATAAGAAGGAAGTCCACTTCCGTTTATGTTTATGTCACTGTGTTTGCTTATAAGTATATGATTGTATGTGTGTGTGTGTGTGCGAGTAAGTGAATGCATAAGTATTTGCACTTTTAAAAGAATAAGTGTGAGTGAGTGTAAGAGTATGAGTCTTGTGTATAATAATTTGTCTACAATTCAAGCACGATAATGGGCGGGGTTTTTTTTAGGTTAAGGAGTTTTTTTTTTGTAGTTTCTTTTGTATGTTAAACAATGAGATACAAATTGAAAATGCCTACAAAATATATATTTTTATACTTGAAATGATTTTCTGAAGACAAATGAAAGAAATTTAAGAGAATTTTATGAGAATTAAAAAGAAATCAAAATAAAGTATAGCATACATTAAGGAGTTCAAATGGGTAATTAAAATGAGGCATATAATTAGGATGAGTTATAAAGAAAATGTTTATAAAAAAGTCATTAACAAAGGAAATTTAGTTATTTTAAAGAAGAATCTATAATCTATAGCTTTGTATCTTTGTAATGGAAATAGGTGGCCATTGGTTGGGAATTTTAAGTATAGTATAATTTAAGGAGTTCAAATGTTAATAAAATATATAAATTCTAATTTAAAAATTATGTTCAATTGAATGTCTTTTCTAACGCCTAACGATTGTCTACAAAAAACTATAGTATAATTTAAGGATTTTAAAAATTAATTTAAACCAATGCCTAGTTTTAGGAGTGGGAATAAAAAATAAATGTATAACAAATTTAGTTTTTTTTATAAGAATTTTAATTTAAATAAAATTTAACTATTCGACCGTATTAACAGAAGAGAAGCTTACAATTGGTTACAATTTCATTTTTTTTGCTTGTATTGAAATTCTTTCTTTATTTCAGTGTATGTATTTCCTTTTTTTTGTTATTCGAACTTCTCCTTAAATTATTTTTTTCTATCTGCATTTTTATTTTCGCCAAATTTGCATTTTTCTTTTGTCTTTATACATACAATTTTGTTTTCTTCCTTTTTTTCCCTCAATGTTCCGTTTTTAATGGTTGAACATTTTTCTTTGCGGTTGAGAGCGTTTTTTTTTCCTGTGTATTTTTTTTAGATTTTTTTTTTTGGTAGCGGAATGAAAATAATTTTTTAATTACATTTTTTTGTTTAAATTCTTTATTTTTCTGGAATTAACTTTGAGTTATTACATGTTTAGTATTTTTTTCTGTAATTTTATATTATAATTTTTTTCTGGCAGAAAATTCACCAAAAAAACAGAGCAAAATAAATGTAATTAAATAAATATTTCATTCTATAACGAACCTAAAAGTATGCTTTACTTTTGATATTGCCAAAGAAAGCGGTAGGGGTCAGTAAAAGGGGGGAAAGATGAGAGGGAGAATGATAGTGATAAAAGTGAACTTATCGGTTTTAGTCTCTTTAATCCATTCGGAATATAAATTGCATCAATTTTGAAATGTTTGATGTAACGCCGTTCGCGGGAAGAAAGTATTAAGTTCTAGAGTTTATTTTATCTTATCTTATTATAGTTGGATCTATGATTTCAGCATACAAACTTGGTTATACAAGCGAATGTCGTGCCACACCGGCTAACATATCAAAAAGGCCATATTAATAATTCCCCTTTATGATCAAAGTTCTGATCTTGTGGCCAAATTAATTAACGAGGAATATTATATAAATTGTTTGCCTTTCTTTCGAGTCACTGTACGCAAAAATTCATCGAAATTATGGAAAAAATGTTCACCATGATAAAGCAATGTTTCATGAACAGGTTTTTTGGTTCATTTCAAAATAAATCTAAAAATGCGATACTTAACTTGATCCAGATTTTCAAATATTAAACAGACGCCGCCTTGAAAGCAAGAAGGTGCTGTTGTAGAGTATCAAGAGCTCTACAAAATGTTTCCAAAGCTACTAATTGCTAATCATTTGAATAAGTGAAGTCCAAAAAGCTCTAAAGACTTTAAATTAGAGACATGTCATTTTATATCGAAACGATAGGTGGACTTGTGATTTGAGTAATACAACTGAGAATTCCTTATGAATTGATAAGTTGAGCGTATTTTAAAAATTTATTCATGAATGGGTTCCCTTCGATTCTACGGATGAACATTGTATTCATGAAAAGAAACACTGGGAAACCGAAAAAAAACCATCACTTTTATTATCGAATGGGATTTTTTCACAACTCCATTTGCATAAACGGAAGTCCTCCTTTCATTTTGGGTGATGGTAATTGGATTTATTACAATAAAATCACTGAAATTTATCGCCGTGAAATTTACAAAATCATCACTTTTCATAAGGTGCTGAAAAATCGATTAGGATTTCGATAATTTGGACGGCGGGATTTGTGATCAAAGAACTTGTCTATGAAACAAGTATTTTAAGTAAATCAGGTTCTAAAACCAAATAAAAATTGTCAAGATGATGTTTAATTAAACTCCTTCCAAAAAAATTAGACACCCTGGACATCCTGACTTTGAAAACTGTAGAGAATATTAAGAAAGAAATATCAGAGAATGGTCAGTTAGTGTCTCCCTTCCATCTGCCTGGAAAAAAGAGGAAATGAAATTTTAGCAAAGTTTCTCACCACTGCGTAACACATATAGGGGGCGTAATTGCGCAGATCAATCGTTTGTTTAACTTCATTTAAAAGGGAAAAATAATTACAGTACCTAAAACAAAGCTATGGAAATTATAAGCCCCAAACGAGTTTTGTGGAAACCATGAGGTTGGAATAACAAAAAATCCATAATATTATGCTGCAATCTGGTAAATCTAATAGTTCCAATATTTCTAAAATTTTATTCTGACACATACATCAAAATTCACACAAGACGAAGGTATAACGTTTAGAAAAGCCTGCGTGTTATTTACCATCGGAGAACTTTATTAGGCCCACCAACTCTTGTTTGAATTTTATTTAGTGCTAAGTTTTCTTAGCTCTACGGTATTTTCTGGATCTTGAATTTTAAATTAAGTAATTAATCTGGAATGATTCGAGTTATTCATTCGTGTGAGAGAGAGAGAGTGCAAGAGAAGGAGAGAGAGAATTAATATAATTATAAGAGCAAATGATATATTAATATGTTTGAATCATCGAGATGATTTATTTTAAGTCTTTAAAGAATAACCCGGGTTTTAAACCAAATTGATCCTTAAGTTAAGAAGCCTTCTTATAGAGCAAAAGATAAAAGGATTCGATGAGAGAGTTTCGTCCTACCAAGAGAAAGATGAATAGACCAAGTATGTAAAGCTCTATGAGACCATTATTCAGTAAATCGTAAAATATCTTGTCTAAATATATGAACTTTTGATATAACCAGCATGAAAACATCGTATATTGGCAGCTGTTCAATATTTTAGGTTACGAGATTTATGGGGTCGTAAAGAATTATTTATTGCGGTTTTATATCCAACGAAAGATTTTATATATTCATGTTTCTTAATAGTAATTTTGGACGGATATGTGATGAAAGTTTTAGCATGTTTGTAGCTTCCACTACATCTAGATTTCAGATATAAAAAATAATTTCTTTATTTTTAGGTTTCGAATTCTAGAACTTTCTAAGTTTCTTTAGTCAGGAATCAATCTGGATTGATTCGAGTTACTCTTTCGTAAGTGAAATATAGTTATAAGGCTTTTAAAAAGTAAACCGTTTCAACGATGAGAATAATATTAAACTCCATTAAGAGTAGATAGACCAAGATCCTGCAAAAGAAGGAATACAGCAATATAAAAGAAATAACCCTTCGACTATAAAAGAATGATCATCTTTGACATGACCGTATAGTTTTTGGAGATTGAAAACATTGTACACCTGACAGCTGTTCAATTTTTTATATTTAAGGTTATAAGAGCTTTCAGTGAAATTTGTAGGATTCTAACTGATAATTATATATAAGAAATGTAATTCCTTAAGTTTAGAAGAAGTAATCAACGATGGCAACAAACCATGAGAATAACAAACTCCGTTTAGAGAAGACCTACCTCCTGCAAAAAAAGGATGAATAATCCAGTAATATGAAATAAAAACTCTTAAAAACTGTCAGTGAATCACAAGATTATTTCGATTATAAACGAATGATAACAATTTTCTGAGATTGAAAACATTGCATACATGGCAGCTGTTCAGTTTTTATATTTAAGGTTATGAGAGCTTTCAGTGAAATTTGTAGAATTCTAAATAAAATAATTTTTGTGATTATAAATCGAATGTTTATCAATAAGAGTTTTTTAATTGGAATTTCTAACAGGTTTAAATCCTCCAGCATACTTAGCTTTCACTGTCGGCAAATTTCCTTAAAGCTGTCCATATTCTGTAATTATTTTCGCAACCTCACTGATAAGCTTAGAGAAATGAAAATTGCCTTTTGATTGGTCGTTTTTATCCTAAGAACTTTGATAATTAAAATTGACATGATCGGGTTAGCTTGAGAATATATATATACCGATATCGGAGACAATTTAAACGATTCAGTAAACTTAAATTGTCTGCATCATGTGGCGAAGAAATCAATAAACATTTTGTTAAGGTGAATATAATATTATGCTTTCACCTCCTTCTATTTTCTGCTTTTTATTATCTTGTTTTGAAGGTTATAACAAATATTTAGCCTACTTTAAGGCGGAATAAGACCAAAAATTCTAAAATAAAATAAGAAAAGTCATTAACCTTTTAAGAGATAAAAGACCCCAAAAAAATAAAAGAAACGAAACACACACATGTGAAGTGAAATTACAATTCTCAAGAACAAGTGGTGGTGAAGGAACAAAAACAACAACAACAACTTACCAAAACAAAATAATAATAAAAACAACAAATAAAATAAAATGAAATAATAAAAGTCGAAGAGAGACTAAACAACAAGGACTTTTCACATGAAAAAAAATGTTATAAAAATAGAAGAAAGGAGAAGGGGGAGAGGAATGGAGGGGGAGATGCGAATAAAAGTCTAAAAAAATATATAAAAAACATAAACATATGAAAATAAACAAACACACACACACTCACTGACTTACATGCTAACATGACATATTTAGCGTTTCTTTTATTTCTTTTAAACATATGTTTGTTTGTGTGTGTGTATTAGTGTCTGTGAGTATGTTTTAAAGGAAAAACGTAAGAACAGTAAATAGTAAAAAATCTAGAGGATTCCCCAAGAAAAAGTAAATAACAAAATAAAAAAAAAAAACGGTTAAAGAAAGAAAGCAAAAGTAAATTTTTTTTATTCTTTTTATAACGTGTTTTTCTGCTGTTTTTTTTTGTTTCTTTAGAAGAAGAATAATAAAATAATAAAAAAAGACTTAAAGAAAGCGATTCTTTTTTTATAACAATAAAAACAACAAATAAAATAAACCAGGAATAAACTGGCAACAACAACAACAAGTTAAAAGAAAAATCATATGTGAGCAGAGGAGATGATGTTTATGAGGAAAAGAAAAAAAGAATCAGGAAAAAATAAATACAAAAATAAGCGGCCAAAATAAAAACTTGAAAAATAATAAAAACTGGGTCCACAAAAAAGTAACAACAACAAAATTGTAGAGTAACAACCAAAAACAACAACAACAACAAAAATATTTCTTACTAAATCAACCGGCGAATTTTATTTTTATTATTTTTTGTTTATATTTTATGACGTTAGAGAAGAGAAGAGACGAAAATAATAACAAAAACAAAGTACTCTCAGCATTAGAGCACGAGCACGAGCACAGTGAAGCATAAATGTCAGTTGAGATTAACATTATATTTTTTGATGGAGACTAAGTGAAAAAAGACTCAATTTGGGAACGAATTAATGACTCGAGCTAATTTTCCAAATCTTGGATTTTTAAAATGCTAAGCGATTGCTTGGAATATCGATGGAAAACTGGGAGTCTGGTCAAACCAGGATGTGTTTAATCCGATACAATTTTAAAATCTTTTATACTACGGAACCAAGCTTATATTCTTTCGAGCTTTAACTTATGATCGATTGACTGGATTAACAGACCTCGAAAGGGTCTGGATCTGTTTGCCCCCTTGCAAGTCTATTCAAAATACTAATACCTGGAGTATTAGTATTTATATACCCTCCATCTCCACAAGTGGTAAAGAAAATATAGTAAATTTCTTATTTCGGTGTAACGCTAAGAAGAAAGATTTCAGACCCCATAGTATATAATATATTCTTGCATCAAATCAAAATCTGAGTCGATTTAGCTAAGTCCATCTGTCTGTTTGTTGTTGGCAATCTCACATCGAAAATAATTGACAGAACTAAATGAAATTTGGCCTGAGTATTTGTTATAGACCTGAGAAGTTTTCTATTTAAAATCAACAAAATCGATTCAGTATATCAAAAGATATTGACCTCTATCTGAGGCAACCTCTAAGTTCCAATGAAGTATTTTCGTACTAACTGTCAATTAGAAATCGACAAATTAGAATAAGATTTTGGCATAAAACATAAAGTTATATTTGCTTCATTATCATTCTCAAGATGATCAAAATCGGTTCAGTAGAGAAAAAGTTATAGCCAAAAATATAGCTAATTTTATGACTCATTAAGTGTTGCTGTTATTGTATACAAGAAAAACTGTTCTATATTATTTATTTTTGTGAGTGTATGTGTGAGTGTGTACGTAACATAACGTATTTACCTACACGCACTTTTACTGGAGGGTTTTAAAGATTCGGCAGAGCCAATTATAGGATTCTTACTTGTTTTGCAAATTTACCGATAATTTCTTATTGGTTGATTGGAGTTACCGATATTTTTATATAGACATATCTCAGGACCCGTTATCATTCTAATATTTAAAAGGTTATGTTGTGACCTTTTTCAGGAATGGAACTGGAGTACTTATGCTATAAAACTATTAAAGTGAATTATGTCTATTATTCCAGATCGGTTAGATCTGTATAATTAAAATCTTTTAAGAAATTCTCAAAATATGACGACAAATATTTAAGCTTAACACTGAAAACAGAGAGAATGACAACAGATCTTTAGAAGAGATTGCTGGGTACGAGACTCCTCAAAATATTAGAGCTTAAATGTGCAGTTAAGCAGGATCAAATGTTTGGATTTATAAAATTCCTGATCGATTAGATGAAACAGATGCATTAAATTCTTTTTGAAAAGTCTTAAAATATGACAACAGATAGTTAAGCTTCACTCTCAGATTAGTGAGAGTGAGATCAGAGCTTTAGAGCGAATTGCTCGCGAGAATATAAAAAATGTTAAAATGTTTAATGAAGAGTTAAGAAGAAGAACAAAAATTTTTGTAAAATAACTTCTGATTGATTGGTTGGATTTCCATCAATTTCTATATAAACAATCCAGAGCAGTGCCTTATTCTAAGTTTTGAAAATCGACCACGTCGCCTATAAAAGAATGGAGTTATGATCATTCAAACTAGAGTACCTCCACTTAAAAAAATCTTCAAACACCTGTCACCGTGTTTTCAGGAACTTCTTCTGACTGATTAGTTAGATTTGTTTCCAAACTTATTAGAACTGTAATTAAGACGATAAATTCGGAAAGTTTCGCTGAGATTTATATAAATGTAATCAGAATCATAGAACGGTTTGGTCGGGTGAAAACTTCTTAAAATATTAGAAATTTAGTTTAAGTGGAGATATAACCACAATTTGTGAACGGTTGGTTGGAAATTATTTCTATATTCAAGAGGAGCCTCAACTTTACCAGGAATGAAATTATTCGATTTAGGGTAACTCTTATATGAAAGAATTTGAAAATTTTTCGATTTTTTTTTCACTATAACTTTTGATCTATTCAATCGATTTATTTTATATTTTACCTAGAAATACTAGATAAGTGTCAAATTATTAGTGCTTTAGATGGATCTCCCTACTTGTTTGGAAGCTGAAGCCTGACCTGTTAAATTACGTCATCAGTGAAATGTAAATTTTTGAAGTGGAATTTTTTTTAAATTCTAGATCGGTCGTTTTTAGTCAAATTTTACAAAGATCCTGCAGAGCACCATGGCAATTGTAGCTATCAAATGGTAACACCTTAACGTATCTGGAAATGGAGTTATGGGCGTTTGAATTGCTTCAGAAACAAACATTTCGCATATTATTTTTTATTTTTTTTGGTAGTAAATTTTATTTTTAATAACCTGTAGTTCGGTACCTGGATCAGCTATGAGGTTCCCCTTTCAAACTTGTAATGGTATAAGCCTCTGGCACATCTGTATCAAATTTTATATTAATCCAAACAGCTGATCAGAATTTACAGTTATAATACTAAAAACAATTAACTTGTGATTCATATATTTCATGTCAGAGATACCTCATTTCAACAATCATTTACTCTGTTGCTAGAATTGTTGGGTGGGTCCTTCCTTTAAATTTACATAGATGGATTCCTTCTGAAAGTCTGTGTAAAATTTTGCAATAATCTAAGCAGCCAATTGAGAGATGCAGCGTTATGTAAAAAAAACTAAATGTTTTTCAAGTCAAAAATACTCTACTTTAAGATCCTCTTAACCCGTTCCTGGATTGGCTGTGAGGTCCTTTTTTCCAACTTTTCACGACACACTCCTCTGCTACATATATGTTGAAAAACTCTCAGTAAATCATCTTGATTCTTGCCCCACTGTTCGGTGCACTAATGCTTCAATTTTCGTACAATGTTACTGATGAGTATGATGATGATGGTGATGCATTTATGCCTTCCGGTGCTCTTCATATGTATGTTGGTGTTCTTGTATATGTAATGGTGTTTTTTAACAAAATGACAAAAATTTTAACCGACTGTGTTTTGATGGTCGTTGGTTAAATCCAAACAAAAACAAAAAATGGACTGTTTGTTTGGTGTTTTGTTTTGTTTTTTTTTTTTTTTCGTGCAACAATTTGTTGTTTCCTCCTCGTGTTGCATTGCAATCGTCTGAATGCACTGCATTTATTACTATTGCTTTTTACGATTTTTTCTCAACTGATGCTCTTGAAAAAATTGTTGCCACTGAATGACTTCCTTTTCATTCCATGCAAACTCCTCGGTATTGTGTGATACTTGTTTAGCCCCTGATTTTTTTTCGCACTGAACTTTTGGATTTTTCTTTGGAGGGGGAGGAAGAGTTTTTTTTATTATGTGTTAACTCGGTCATATGTAGGATTTTATAGCGATAATAATTTGATTTGCACTTTTCGATTTTTTCTCTTACTGCAATTTTTTTTTGAGGTTTCTAGTTTGATTTGTGAGTTTATAGATGATTTGTTGCGTTTGGAACGTTTAAATGGTAATTGATCTTTATTTGATTTGAAATGGGGTGTTGGAATGGATTTGGAATCTTTATTTTTTTCAAATTTGTGTACTAAAAATAACTGTTTTAAATTCACATAACTTTTTGCGAGCTGGAAAATAAGAGTTGAAAATAAATTTTAACAATTTGTTTTAGTTTTACATAACTTTTATTTTGGGTGAAATTTTTTAATATTTAATAAATGAATTTTAAAGCCACAAATGTTAGCTTTCAAATCTAATTTAAATTTTTAAAATTGATTAAATAGGTCCTCAGTTATTGTCGTTTGTATAGAAATAGAAATGAATTAATATTAATCATACGTCATAGTACAAAAACAATTAAAAATGTAATGATTCATTGTAAAATAAGAACTTTAGGAGAGAAATAACACAACTTTTACATAAAGTTAGTAGCAATAGCAACAAATATGGTATTTAAGAGGGTAAATATAGAATTTGAGATTTAAAAATCATGATTTCGACACAGGAGAACTGGGAGAAGTCAGATCAGCCGACATTAGGAGTTTGGAGAAGAGGCTTAGAAAGTTCCCAAAACGAAAACACAACACACATTTTTTAAACACGTCTCGTGAGTGCATAGAAAATTCTACAAACAGTTTTCATTTGAGGTAAAAATGTGGGGAAAATGTAAATTTGTCTGGAGGAAGCCCAGTTTAGCTTAGTTTCACAGCCAAGTTATACACTTTTTACACAAGTGTGTTGGTATCTAAGAAAATGTTAGATCAGTGAGATTCACATTTTCTTAGATAAAAGTTAATGGAATTTTATTTGATGACAAATTTTGAAAAAGAACTTGAAATTTAGAATTTTTTGTGGAATTTTTAAAGAATAAAATTAATATTTGAACTTTAATTAAATTAAAACAAATAATGATATTTATTTGAAATTGTAGTAAAATATATATAAATCTGTCCTTAAATCAAATAATTTAACAAATTCCCACTTTTTCCCTATAAGAATACCCAAAATCCCAATCCGTATAAAATGTGCTTAAAAAATATGACTTTTTTTCATGGAAATAGTCACCCTGTCGTTGTGAGAGGTGTAAGGCAGGAAATATTTTCTGAATATTTACCTTATATATCCCACTATATAATTATGATAATTTAAAGTTGATATCATTATTGTGATTTAAGAAATTTAATTAATAAAAAAAATATTTTTTTTGTCAAAATTGACAAACTCTCAATAGGGTTTATGGACAGGTCTTTGGCCCTAGACGATTCGAATTTCCTTAGCACACATTTACCTTAAGATTTCATTGGGAATTATTGGAAACATAACAAAGTTATAAAAAAATTCAAATCACTTTAGTATCAGATTGTGAACCTTAAAAAATGTTTAAAATGTAGATTTTTTAAAGTTCTAAATTTAGATTAATATAATTTTTAATGGATCCATGTTTTTATATAGTTATTGCTGTAATGTCGTTTATAATTTTGTAGGGAATCTGACATATATTTTTATAAAATTTTTGCGTCCACATTAATAATTTGCAGTTCAAAACTCCTGCTAAAATGTGAAAAATTTGATTTCATAAGAAATAAAGAAAAATTAATATTTCTCAGATCTGTTGAATAAAGTCCATTATATAACAAAATATAAAAACTCTGAGATTTATCGTTTTCAAACTACTGAATTTTATTTATGTTAATATTTTTTTGGTCTCACTCCTTTTATTACATACTTTTATTTTGTTTATTTAATTGTTTTTATATAAATAAATTTATTAATTATTTGATTTTCTTTACAGGTAAGATTTTGTTAAAAATAACTAAAGAAATAATGTAATTGCGCCGGTAAGTATGCAAAGATAATTAAATGTTGCATTTAAAGAAATATAGTATATTTTTAGGTGTCTATGAAATATATATTTTAGAAACATATTTTATATATATTTATATTTTATTAAAACATTAAAAAAGAAAAAAATTTTTAGTTTATTTGCCTAAAAATATACAACAGTTTTTTTAACATAATTTTACCATCAAGTACGAATCAATAAAATGAAGTAAACTCAAAAGTTAAATATTTCTTAAAACTTTTAATAAATATATTTTTTACTTTACTTTTTACTTCATCCCAAAAACAGGCAACACTTTTTTCAATGAAGTTTAAGAGTTTTGTTAATAAAATTTTATTCTCCTGAAAATAGGCCATACTTTTTTAAAATACTTTTTTGTTTAATTTTAAATTAAACTTACAAATATTTTACAATTTTTATTAATTAGAATTCTGTCATTTTGTTAGTTTATTCTCCCAAAAAATAGGCCACAATTTTCTTTACTTTACTTTGCAAAGATATTTTTTACAATTTTAATTAATTTGAAATCTATAAATGAACTGAATATTATGAAAAGGAGAAGTCCTTACATACTCAATATAAATTATAACTTAAAGTCCTTAATTTTTTTCTTCTCCTAAAAGTATACACTATTTTTAACTATATTTTAAAGATGTTTTAGTAAGAACAAAAAAATTGCATACTAAATGCAAAGTCAAATTGGGAAAAAGATAAAAGAAAAAAGATCTCTATCAAAGAATTTCAGACAAAGAAAAAAAAATTGGAAAATAAATTTCAGTTCTAAAGCCAGAAAAAATGATTTCTTAGTCTCTTCTGCTGCCATTTTTTTTAAATGGCAGCCAACTAGAAACTCATTAAGAAAATATATTGATTTCTAAGAGTAACTCTAAGTAGTAAAAGGGAAGAAGAAAAGTAAAGAAAAAACAAAGAAAAAGATGTTGTGTTTTGTTTTTCTTACTCCTGGCACTGGTCATGTCCAGTTTTGAAAAAAGAAAGAAATACACATTCGTATAACGAACATTGGCCAAGATTTAATTACAATTCTAGATGATGATTTTTTTCCTTTTCCTTGTTTCTGTTACTCAAAACTGTAAATGAAGTACAAGAAAGGAAAAAATAGTAGAAATTAAGAAATGGGCAAATATCTTTATGTAGTTGTAGAGAGTGAAAGAAATGGAAAAAAATCCAAGAACATAGAACTCTACTAAAAAGAAATTATAAAAATTGCCAGGAAACTTTAAGCCTTAAGACTTAAGAAAAAACTGTACATTTTTTGCAGGAAGAAAAGTCGAAAGAGTTTTTTTTTTTGGAGAAAACACTTTTTCGGATTGTAATAAAAGCCAAGAAGAAGGAGGAGTCTAAATCTTCCTCCCTTTTTGCATGTTATAATCCGGCTTGGAAAAATTTTTCTAGTGCTTTTAAAACCAGGTAAAATTCACCATCCACCCACACGTTTTTCTTGGAATATCTTTTCTAAAATAAATGGATTGACTATATAATTGGAAATTGTTGTTTGTGAAGTTTGAAAAGGATGTTTTGGTGATGACAATCGAACAATTCTTAAAGAACTAACGGGTTATCAAAAGTACAGTTACAGAGTTAATTTCGGTCTGAAGTTATATCAACATGTAACTGATGTTTGATATTTGAGAAGTTGAGCATTAAATCAAAATATATAACAAAATATTAAAAAAATATCTTTAGACTCAAGCCTTAAGGTCCAGGAATGGATCAATATTAAAGATCCATTCCTGGGAATCTGTTCAGATCTGTTTCATTCAAAATAATCATAAATATCTTTCGACTTTACGTTGGAATTAGATTTGTTAAAAGAGTTAGTTTCGAGAAGTTGTTTCAACAATCATGACTCATTGATTTCAAATTGATCTTATTCAAGTCAAAAACCTTCAGAGTATCCATCACCACCTCTTACTCTACGAGTCCAAATATCTATAAGACGAACAATTGTAGAGTTACTTCTTGATAAGGCCGCAATAAATATCAAAGTACTTGGTTTTCGATGAAGAGATCTTTCAAAAGACATATATAAAAAATCTGTTGAGGAACAAGTGTCAACCTTAACCTTTTTGGGCAGAGATATAATGAAATGTCACAATCAACTGTCGTTAATTTGTCACAAGAAGTCGCAATCATTCGGCTTTTCTAATACGAATAACTTTTTTTGCAAATAAAATTATACCCAGGAGCCGAATTCAGCCACTCGGCAACACAGATTAAAAATTCTGTATCATCCTTAAATTTCTGATAAACTTTAATTAATTTTAACCCATTTTGGACCAGAGCAGAAGCATCTAACTAGAAACTTGTGGCAGCGATTTTTATTATTGAGACTTTGTCATAGTTTAATTAATTTTTCAGTAACCGGTTTGTGTAGGGATATGATGGAATGTCTAATTCAAAATTGTCAACTTCTCTCCGGGGCCCGAAGTTATTCCGTTACTATATTGATATAACACGAACGAAGCCATATATTTTAATGTCCAGTATGAAAGAAAGAAATTTTTTTACCAAAAACTGATCACGAACAAGCAATTCCAGATTCATATTGGCGATAGTTTTGCAGTCTAGAATCGGTGAATTTTACCGGGCCGGACTTAAACATGACTTTAATTATTTCCAATAAAGTGTTGCAACTTGTGCAAATTTTTATTTCGGAAAATCTGTTAGATTTGAGATTATGGTTACCAGATAATGTAGAGATATGAATGAATATGTTAATCAAACATCGCCAACATGACTCCAGGAACCGAAGTTTTTTTCTAACTTTTCATATGAAATTGTTCCATGTTTTATAAATTTGGATTTAAAGAACATACAGTCCCTTAACCTGGTACAGTTTGATCAGTTCCAAGCCAGATTTGTAGAACCTTAAAAAATATATGTCAGTTGTAAATCTGTTAAATATTTCGCTCAGTTACGGACCAGATCAGTAAAAAATGATTCTCATCAAAGTTACTTGAGTTGAAATACTTAAGCGGAAATACGTAATCAGATCAGTTTTCATACCGGTTATTGGACCACTGAGAAGTTTAGCTTTGATTTTGAAAAGATGTCACTGCTTATGAACAAGAACAAATTGATTTGTTTCAGACATTCCGCTAGACCTCAGCATGAAATCCAAAATGAAGCAGATCAAATCTGAAAGTGATCTTCATTTCTGGACATCAAATATCGTTAGTTCAAAGCAAAATTAACATTAAATATTTCTTCCAAATGGACATACATATTCTTCTATTATATATCAAATATCGATTTTACATATGACCTTTAACCTTTAAAATATTTGGATCCTGTAACCAATTTAATGACAAGAACTAAATAAACTAATTTGTTGTATTTTTGAATAAAAAAATATTTCTCCTTAAATCCCGAAAAACAAAACAAAAAGCGGAAATGAAATGTCAAAGTATCAAAACAATAGAGAGAAAATAATATGGTCCTACATGGGTATCTAAAACTTAATTGAGAAGAAAGAAAGTCATCATCGTCATCATTATCATCATTAAGTTGAGGTAAAATAGTTCTTTTCCAACCAAAAACTTCGTTTTTTTATTCCAAATGTGACACAGGGACACATTAGAACTTTAAGTAGAAGGAATTTTTATAAAAAAGTAACACAAAACTCAAATATTTCTGATGGGGAAAAAAATATATGGAAAAATGTAAGAGAGCGAAAAATAAGCAACAGCAACAACAACAACAAAAACAGAAACGGAAGTAAACCACTAACAGGAAGTTGTGTTAAATACTTTGCTACTCTATACAACCATAACGAGCTTCTCTCGTATTTAGATGATGATGATACACCTGATGTTGTTGTTGTCGTTGTCATTATTGTTTTTTTTTTATTTTTTCATTTTTATAAAATACAGACACAGAATTAAGTAGAGAATTCATAGACAATTATTATTTATTTTTATTTTTTATTTTTTTGTTATAAAATGTGTGTACGAAAGTTTTTTCTAGTTATCCTTACACACACACACACATACACATGAATAAATTTTTCATTTTATATGGATGACAATATTTTTTGCTTAAATGAAAATTGTTTTCAATTTTGTATATAAATCTTTGCATTTTACTTAAATTTATGTATTTTTTTCAAGTTCTGAAATTTGTATTAATAATTAATTAATTTTACTTTCTCAGATACAAATTTGGTTTTAAGATTATTTAAGTGTATGAGTAAAATTTGCATTAATTGTTTTTTTATATATAAAAATCTGTAACTTGTGAAATTATTTTTTTAAACAGATTTTTTGCAAATTTTCTAAAGTGGACATTTTTTTTACAAATTTTATATAAATTAAAAACTTTTTTCATAATTTCTTTAAAAAAAGCTTTAAAAAAGCTTTTAAAATTTTTTACAGTCTATAATTCTCTTCAATGCAAAAGGATGTTAACATTTTTTTACATACGAAAATTAAGGAAAAAATAATAATTTTTTCAAGTATTAAAACAGTAAATTTTTTTTCAAAAATACTCCAAGAGTGCAGCTGTCGGACAAGCTCCACAATGTAACAAGGCAGTCATAGAATTTGATTTTATAAATTATACATGTCTAAAATATTTACATGATACCTGAGAATTACACCATTTAAGATGATTTTCGGATGGGGAGGGTGTTATATCAGGACTATGGGAATTTATAGACGGATCCTTGGAAAAGTTGATTTGTTGATTTTTGGTTGCTTAAATCTTAAACATACAAAATATCATCATCAACACTTTTTCAAGATCTAAGAACTTAAAAAAAAAGAATTTTGGAAGTGGGTTTGTTGGAAGGTACCACCATTTATGGACCAATCTTTTTTGGCATGTGGAGTTGGATTGATACACAATTCATTTGTACTAAATTTGATTAAAATATCTTCACTTTTTTTGAGAGTTATAAGATTAAAATCCCATAAAGGGATTTTAGAAATATTGTGCCGAACATGACCAATTTCTAAAGCCCAAATTAGTTATATGTTGTAACAAATTTCATCAAAATTGCGTACTTTAGATGGACTTTAGCCAGACTTACGGACGTCGTTAAATCTAACGGTATAAAGTGAGTTAAAGTTTCCTGTTAAAAGGAAATGTTTTAAAATTTGTTTCTTGTAATTCATATAAAAGGGAAGTTTCTTTTAAAAGGAAAATTTCCTAAAAAAGGAAATTTTAATAAAATTACTAATAAAAGAAATTTTTTTTTTAAATTCCCTATAAAAGGAAAACTATAAAATAAAAACTTTTTAAAATTTCCTTTAGGAGGGAAAATTTTTTAGAATTTCCTATAAAAGGAAAATTTTTTTTAAAATTTTCTTTAAAAGTAAAATTTTTTGAAAATTTCCTATAAAAGAAAAATTTTTAAAAATGTTTTTAAGGAAAATTATTAAAAATTTCCTTTAGGAAAATTATTAAAAATTTCCTTTAGGAAAATTATTAAAAATTTCCTTTAGAAAGATTATTAAAAATTTCCTATAAAAGGAAAATTATTAAAAATTTCGTATAAAAGGAAAATTATTAAAAATTTCCTATAAAATAAAAATTTTTAAAAATATCCTATAAAATGAAAATTAAAAAAAAATTCCTATAAAATGAAATTTTTTTAAATTTCCTATAAAATGAAAAATTTTTTAAATTTCCTATAAAAAGAAAATTTTAAAAAATTTCCAATAAAAGGAAAATTTTAAAAAATTCCCAATAAAAGTCAATTTTAAAAATTTCCTATAAAAGGAAAATTAAAAAAAATCATATAAAAGGAAATTTTTAAAAATTTCATATAAAGGAAAAAATTTCCTATAAAAGAAAATTTTTTAAATTTCCTACAAAAGGAAAAATTTTTAAGATTTCCTATAAAAGGTAAATTTTTAAAAATTTCCTATAAAAGGAAATTTCCAATAAAAGGGATTTTTTTAAATTTCCTTTAAAAAAAATTTCTCCTAAAAAGGGAAAATTTTCTAAAAGAAATAAAATTTTCAAAAGGAAAAAATTTTCCTAAAATGAAAGTTTATCAAAACATTTCTTTAAGAATTATTTAAATAGGAAATTTTCAATTTTAATCCTATAGTTGGAAATTTCCCACATATCTGACACGCCTCTTTTTAAAATAAATCAGTGGACAAAATGTTGGCTTGATGGATTAAAGGAAGGATAGAGATAATGACACGTATTGCAAGTCGAAGGAAATTTAGTTTGAGAATTCAGAATAATTTACATCTGAAAATTTAACTAAAAAATTTGGGTTTAATATGGGACAGTGTTGCCACCCTGTAATTTGGTTTTATAGGTTGGCAACTCTATATTTTCAAATATCTGGAAGCGCCGTTTAAATTTCTGTCTCTCATATGTTTATTTTGAAATAAATGTAGCACAAATGTGGTTCTCAAGAGGAGTTATGTCCCAACTTTTATTCATATGGAACCATATTTAATTTTGCATTGAAATACTTTATAACCCAATAAAAATTTGATTTCCTCTTTACTTCATTCTTTTATTTTTTCTTTTTCTTTAGCAAATTTTTTTATAACAATATTAAGTTCGTTATTCCAGCCGATAAAATTTTATTATAAAGACCTTCGTTAGCCACTACTTTTATCTTCCGTTCCCACGACACTTGGATCTCCGATCCAGAACGACCCGGTATTCTGTTTCAAAAGAACTATTTCGCTTTTGAGTTTAAAAATCAATTCAAGTTTTAGTAAAGGCCGTCCATCTGCATCGGCCTTTATAAATGGAGAACAGAAGAGAAAAATCTGGTCTATATGGAGGGTTCAACAAAACTTCCCATACAAAGTATATTAAATAGTTTTCGATCAGTATTGTTGCAACCTTGTTTTCAATAACTTATGATTGAAGATGTTTTTTCTTTATGTCTAATCGTGTATTCCGTTCATTTTTTGTTGAGTGATTTCATCAAAAAATGAATCGTTAAAATTAATTAACAAAAACTGTTGCATATGTAAAGGAGCTAAAAAAAAATTAAAATATATTATACTTTCAGGGGCTTAAAAAAATTAAAGAGATTTAAAATTCATTTCATATGGAAATTAAATAAAATTTTAACTGTTGTGTGGGCCAATCAAAAAAAATGCAATTAGTAGAATAGTTTTTTATTCGTAGTTTTAATCTAAAGTTAAATAATTGTTCATTTAATCTCTATTGTAGTTTTTCTTTTATATAATTCAGTTTTTTTTTTCTGGATACATTTTTAAAATCTATTTATTATCTATATGAGACATGATTTATTTCTTTTTTCCTCTCTATAGTTACAAATACAATGTCATAATTAGAAATGTAAGTGTGAGTGATGGGAAGTGTGTGGGTGCCAAGTGGATATAACTAAATTTATGTATCTCTGAAGTATTGTTTTTGTTTTAATTTTATTTTTTTCTATATAATTTTTTTATTTATTTTTCAGATTTTCTTTTTTTTATAATTTTTTTTTTTGCAACCAATGGACAATTCAACCAACCATTTCTAACAACAATCAGTTACATTTCGATTGTTTGTCGTTGTTGTTGTTGTTGGTAGTTTTAGTTAAAGTTACATATGTATCTTTGATATGGATTTTTGAAAGATATGTTTATGTATATATAAATGATATATAAGTTGTAGAAGTATATTGAATAAAGTCTGTACTTTTGAGTCGCCTTAACGTTTTTTTGTGTTTGTTTTCTTCTTTGTTGGCTTCGAGGAAAGAGTTGAGAAGCGAATGGGTTTCTGAACGGTGCAAAAAAAAAAAAGAAAAAGAAATGGAAACTATAGATGTTTGTTTTAATGTATTGGTGTATGTATATCTGTGTTATATACTCGAGTATTTTTCATTAACAACTACAATGATACAACCAACACATTTAGTCGTTTGTATCTAAGCATAAATTCAGATTTTTTTCCCATTCTATATCTATATCACATATATATATATATATACATTTTTTTCCGATTTTTTTCACTTGTATTCTTCAGTTTTTTTCTTCAACTTTTTGCAAACTAATGAAGCCTTTCTGTGCTGCTGTTTTTTTTTCTAGATTTTTTTTTTTGCATATCCAAAGTATATTTTACATTATTGTAGATACTTTTTTCTCTGGATTTTTTTTCTCTAGAATTTATTTCCATTTTTTTTTTATTCTTCATCATCATGTTTATTTTGTTATAAAACTGCTGGCTCTGGTGTGTTGTCCGTTATTTTTTATATTTCTGCTTCTTTAGCGTTACTTTTTTTATTATATATTTTTTTCAGAACCACCCCCCCCCCCCTTATTCAGATTTTTTTTCTCTAACAGACGTATGCTAATCCCGCCCTGTGTTTTGGGTGCATTAAATAGTGATTTTTTTTTTTTGCCAACATTTTGTTGTCCTTTCACCCATTACCACACTAACGACAAAACTACATTTCCTGCCACTTGATTCAATACCTATAAACTAACAAACATTATCCTCCTCCGTCATAGTATTATTATCCAACCCCTTCTTGCCTCCTTATTTCTTTACAACAACTAATTTTTCTCTTCACTCCTTCCCTCGGCAGTCTTATATCGTCCAGACTTCTTCGCCTTGCCTTCGTTTTAATCTCCTCTCTTAGCACCCTTTTTATGTTGCCCATCTTGTTTAGCTGTTTTTATTTTCCATTTCTTTCGTCTCTGTTATCTTCTCTGTACTTTTTTTCCGGATCTATATTTTTTCTTCTATTGCAAGTGAAAAAAAATCTATAGTGTTTGTTATTATTATTGTTGTTGTTGCTGTTGTTGTTGCAACTTCATATTCATTTTTTTCCCAGTGACTTGATGTGGCATTAGTTTACTTACGTGATTTTTGTATTCAGAAATAGAAAAATCTTTTAGTTTTGTTTGGGATTTTATTTCTTTCATTTCCATCTATTTCGGTTCTATGTTTGTTTCCTAAGAGATATATTGCATGTTTGATTATTTGATTCTATTTTTTCGAGAGTGTGTGTGTGTGTGTGTGTTGCAAATAGATTTTTTTAATACAATTTTTCAAACAGATCTTAAGGAGAGTGTTGTCGAAATTTTGTTGTTGTTTTCTTTAAAAGAGAATTTTTTCCTTTAAAAATGAATCTAAAAAACATCACAATTTTCGACCAATGAGCTATGGACCTTAATCCACTATCTTTGTGACTTCCCCATTTCAGTTTCATGTGTCAATTCTAAAGTGTCCGCCATTAGATTCGCTTTAATATCGGCTTTCTTCTTCAATTCAATCCAACTGTTTTCACTAACGCTACCTGCTTTCGAATTCAGATATTTTTTGCATGCGTTGACTGGATCACTTTCACCTTCAGCTAAGTTATTCAATGGCAAATCTTTTGATTTCGTAAATTGTTATCTAAAGAAATGGCGGATTTAGTGTTTTATTTCCATCATTCTGAACTGCTTCTATTTTGAGATAATAAATAAATGACTTCTTAGCTTTTCTTGTAAGAATGCTATGCTTCGATCCGCAATGTAAGTGAACAAGAATTTTTTCAAATAGTTTTCGATTTGGCCGATCGATGATGGAAGATTTGGGCTTTTTTGTGGTTGTGGTTTCTTCCCCGATGTTGAAATCTTTGATAGATGCAGCTGTTACTGAGTTGGTAATGTTAAACCGGAAGGTAGTTGCGTCAACCGAGATCCAATTGTAGCAAGAACGTTGAAATTACACAACTTTGATGGGTGGTCGGCTTTATTGATTGTTCTCTTTAAAGAAATCAGTTGACTTTGGTACAGAGTCAATGTGATCTGAAGTATGTTTTTGAGCTGTTGAAATTGGGTAAGTTTGGCTGCTGAAAAACTCTCTTCTTATCTTCCCCAAATACAGGGTATGGAGTTTTGGAAATTTCGCTTTAGCGTGGATTTGTCTGGTTGGCTGGACTAAATCTTTGTTGTTTTGCTCTGAAGTAAATCGTAATAAAGGCATTTCCACATCAGTCGTAGCTAAACGATGTAAAAATTACTTCTTTGAAACTTTCAGTTATCAATTCATATCAGAAACAAGCTTTTCCAGCGTTTGGAAGCAGTCTGCGTTCAATTCCAATTCCTCTTTATCAAACTTTTTCGACTGACCATGACAACTAAGTCTTCATTGTCGAAATCTCAAATTATGAACGGAGCAAATTATGTTCCTAATTCCTCAACATAAAATTTTTGGACGACCACGCCTCTTGAAACCTTCTAAGATGAAATCAATATATTTGAACTGCGAAAATGACGTTCAAAAGTTTCTTCAGTTGTTGGAATTTCCAACATTCCATCAACAATCGATAACGTTTTTTCTTTCTTTCAGAAGGTTTAACTGACTTCTTCATCGAACATCTATTTTTAGTGCTGAGAGTCCAAAACTATTAGGTCTTCGAAATCAAAATCGTTCATTTATGTCTTCATTTTTATCTTGTTTAGTCGAAAGCTTCTTCTCAATCTATCAATAAAAAGAGATTATTTGACCTGATTTGGGATGATACAGTTGTTCGAATTATATATATAGTGGTCCACCCCAAATCTGGGATTCTTTCATATGTGATGATTGATCTGCGACATAAGAACCAAATACGTAGGAATATTAAAGTAATGTATTGTGAAGTTCCCTATTTTAAAATGTTCATTCTCCCAAAATGTTCAATTAATTTCAATGGACTTCAAGCTCCTGCCAATCTCTTATACTGCAAGATGCAAAGGTAATGTCCTAAATTCACTTATTCAGTTGAATATTCAATCGATTTTGATTTCCGTTGAAATCAATGTTCTATTAACTGGAACTGCAATCCAATGGAAGTTTATTAGCTTTGATGTAATCAATTGTTTATTTGGATTAAGTATTTCTTGTTTATTTCATCCGGATAGTAAGTTTTATTAATGCCAAGTTCAATTAAGATAACCCTTCCAGATCATGACAAGTTCAACATGGATAATGCGTGAAGAAAGCTTTCAACCTTGACTCGTCTGTTTCTTCAATAACTGAACACGAATATCACTGACTGTAATTTTGACTGAAGATTGATTTGAGACTTATGAGATTCCAGCATGACTGTTTAAAGCCGACGTTTCGATGCATCACATCATGTGATGAGATGGTAATAAGGAGTTTTATATCACTCAAGATTCCATTCTTTCAAATCACTGTTTACATTCATCATCATTTGATATATTCCTTTCTTTCTTTGTTTGTTTGTTTCTTTTTTTTTTTCTCCAAACTTTATATTTTTTAATTCTCTCTTACAAGTGAATGTTTCTTATGGATTCTTTTTTTTTTCGCTTCCATTGTAGAATTCCTCATGGAAGTTTTGTTGCTACTACGACGGTTTTTTCTTTCGCTCGTTTTGAACCAGCGCTGATGTTGATGATGATGAATATGCAAGATATATTTTTTCTTCTACGATTTTTTTTGTTGCTTTTAGTTGCAATGTTTCTGAGATTTAATTACAATTCGGTAGATAATCGAATTTTCTATTTTTTTGCTTTTTTCATTTTAATAAATTTTTTCCATTTGTATTTCGATTTCCTTGTCGTTGTTGCAGCAGCCGTAAATGAAGAGAGAATTGTAATCATCATCAACATTCGATATGATATTTTCACCCTGGCAACATCTTCGTTAAAGTCCTCTTACTTCGTTTAGTCCTGATTCCTGGCTGGCTATTCGTGCATCATCATCTTATTGCTGTTGTTAGTGATATTTTTTTTTCGATATCATACGCGGGTGTTCCCCACTCAGATTTCTTGTTGTTTTCTTTTTATTTTGCACATCTTTTTTTTTCGAATGGTGTGATATATTGGAATTGTTTCTGGTGCTGTGCTGTGCTCATAAACCCATTTTCAGGCAACCTTGCTGCTCCACCTTCTTGTAGGCATCTTTTTGCACGATTACTGTTGCTGACTCCATTTCACTGTTTGTTAACAATTCAAATATCGTTTGGTTGCTTGTTTCCTTCGAAATCATGCAAAATATATTGCAAACGTTATTAAAAGGAAAAAAAAAACGAAATCTTGGAATCTTGTGTGCAGAGATTTTTTTCATTTCATTTCATTTCGTTTCCTTCCTGTGCAATTAAGTTTTGAATTTCAATCATTTACATACATGGTTGTCTATATGTATGTGAGTGTGTCTGTATATATTCCTTTCGCAAATATATTTCTACATTTGGTCTTATAGTTTCTTCTTCACCATCTCCTTCGATTCTTCCACTCAACTGCATTTGCTATGCCTGGATCCTTTGTCCCTCTCTCTCTCTATATATATATACATCATCACCCACATCCTCAACATCTTCCCCATTCCTTGAGAAAGTCTGTATTTTTTTCCACCAGATTTTAAAGTTTTCATTTAAGTTTTTTTCGCTTTCTATAGTTAAGATTTTTTGATTGGTTTATGGTCAGTCCTCTGATATTGGACTTTGAAAAATGTTAGATTTTTACCATTAGATTAACGTTTGAATATTTACTTCTTCGCTTCGCTTCGCTGTGGCAGCATAAAATGCATTTTTTCTTCAGTTCTTTATATTTCGCTTTTAGTTGTTTTAGAGACATTTTCGTAGGCCTAAAATTACATTTTGAATTAGTAAAATGGAACGAATGAAAAAAATCTTTTAATACATAAACAAAGAAGAAGAAGATCTTTGTGACTTTTTTTCGTGGATTTATACGTTTTGCTCATTCTTTGTGAATCTTAAATTTTAAAGCATAATTCAAAATTATTACTGAAAGTTTGAGATCGACTATCTTGTCCAGCAAAATTAGACCCCTATCGGCCAGACTAAGTTCTCTCTGATCGTTATAAATGGGTTGTAAAATTTGGTTCCCTGTTCCTACGAAGGGCATAGAGTTTAAACAAATCAAGCATTGAGTGTTTATTGTTCAACTTTGTTTCACTGTCATAATTCACTTTTTTCCTTTAAATCCACCTTGAGCTAAGTTCGAGGATAATTTAGTTTCGTATCTTAACTTGCCAAAACAGCACCCTCTATATGCGATGTAGAGATGGGGAAATTTGCGAATTCTTTGTTTCCCCACAGTTTATTGTTCAACTTAGTTTCAGTGTTGAAAGTACTTTTACATATAAAATCCAGCTGTTATTAACTTGGAGGAGCCTAGAATACGCCCTCTATAACAGAGATGTGGTGAGGAAAGAGTTCCTTTTCCTCTATTTCCCCAGTGTTAATTGTTCAACGTAACTTGAGTGTCTTTAAATTGTAAGATAATGTAGTTTTGTATCGTATCCTAGAACAACGCCATCTATGTGCGATGTGGTGGGAAACTTTGCTAATTCTCTTTATTCTATCTATTCCCCCAGGAATTGTTGGATTCTGGAGTTTATTTGTTAAAGCTTTTCGTTGTACGTTCAACATATATTGACTAGGACAGATCTTCGACTTTCTTCGACATTTTGTTGGATTCGAAGAGTCACGATGACAAATTTTCCTGCAGTCAGATTCGAATGTGGGCTGATTGAAATATTTGTTTTGTAGAAAAGCACTTTAATCACCACACAACTTGCAAATCCTTTCCGTATTAAACATGCATCTATCATTGTCTAGAACAACGTGTCCTCTATGTGCGATGTAGTGGGGATATTTGCTAATTCTTTATTTTCTGCAATGGTGTCATTAACTCACCATCCTCGGCAGTTTTCGTAATCATCCGAATTGGGGTTGGCTGGGCGGGTCTACTAAGCACTTAAATCATTAAACCATACCGCCTCTTAATATCTGGAGATTCTAAAGATGGTTTTTAGCTTTGCTATGCCATGCAGTACAATCAGTTTTGAACTTCAATTATTATAGTTTCACATTCAATCTTGTGATTTTCCTCTTGTCCTGACTTTATCTTTATTCTGCAGAACCACGTTCTTTTAAAAACGAACTGAATGGTTTTCACGAATTTTATTACGAAGCAATCAATAGTTGATATTGCCCGGATGAGAAATGAAAGTGCTCAATCCAATTTCTTATTCCTAATTTTAATTCAACAACTTTGAACTCCTAAGTATTATATGAATTAAGCTAGAGCTTCTTTGGAGTATAAAATATTAGTATCATTTGTACATCTTCGCTTCTGCTTAAAATTGATCCTATCAAAAGTATACAGTAGCGCTATTGTCAAACTCTGTGGCCTTGAAAGCATTAACATCAAAGTTTTTACGATGCTTTATTTTTCCCAAGATTAGAATTAATCCAACTGTCTAAACAGTTCAAAGCATAAAATCGTGTGGAAATTATGTGCCTTTGACATGATTTCTTATCAAAAAAATTTCCCATCGCCGCCTATCAGGTCACAAAAATTGACAAGTTTTCAAATGTCATTTTTTTCTTTTTTCATTCTCTGAAAGATCTCATATCTCTCTCTCTATTATAAAAATTACCTTTAGATAAGAATATCTAAAATATTATGCTCCGAATACAATTTATCGGAAATATATTATGTAATTTTAACTTCCAGATATTATGAAAAATTATTTAATATATATATTTTCTCTTTCTAATTTCAGGTAAGAATCATCTTTAATGATTAATGGTTGAGTAAGTAACAATAAAACTAGAATAGTTCTAGAGATGTCCGACTATAAATAGAGATACTGGGGTTATCATCCCCCCTAATTATATCGTAAAATGTAATATAAACACTATGCTATGCCATATATATACTTTAAGCGGAAATTCAACCGATATTTTAATCATTTATTTACGACAAATTGATTTTCAATATTCAGGTACAGCGCTAACTGGCGCTGGTTCAATCAATACATTTGTTTCATGACAAGATTAATACATTAAGTCAAATGAACTTTGTTAATTCGTTCATTGCATCTTGGTTCAATTTTTGGACCAGATGAGGTTTGTGTTTACAAGCTCTTCTGGAGCATTTTAGAGCACAATATAAATTTTTCCCAATCGATTGTTATCCACTGCTTTCTTCACTTTTCCTACATTCACGGTTTATCGATTTTGCTTATAGTTCTTCCGATTATGGGTATTACCGTTTGAAGATACCATTATTAATCTTAACACGCTCCTCATTCAGTCAAATTGCTAAGTGCGGGTCTAATAGCTGTAAGTCTTTTTTGACATTAGGCGTTCTGATAAAAAAGTGCTTTTAAAATGGTCTGTTGAGTTTGTTGAAGAGTAAAGGAGACTTCCTGGTGGCCTTAAAAACGCCTCCGACTTTGAAGTAAATAATGAATAAAGCCAGATTCTGATTCACTAGTCTGGATTAAATCGTATTTCAGTTAGTATATTCTGAACGGGCAAGTTATGGGCTCTGAGATGAGTGAACTAATATACATATTCACTGTTTTCCAAATAATTTTCGACTGGTTTTTCAAAATGTGATCCTACATTGTGTCTGATCGAATACTCTAAACGTTTGTACACTCCACACACCGGCATAGTTGGTGGTTGAGCTGTAAAGTGTTTCAAGTATTCCTTTTGACTCAGAATTATTTCCTGTGTCGTTTTACCCATGTCCGTCTGTCCGACTGGCTGTCCATGTAAATCTTGTTAACCAAATACAGGTCGTAGTTCCGAAGATATTTAAATTATTTCGAACCAAGAACGAAGTCTATTGAAATTGGTAAATTTGAAAAATTTCTAAATTTAAAGAATTTTTAACGAAAATTTGGCAGAAAAATGTTTTGTAATATTTTTATTACAAAATTTCGGTTCATTATTTCTCATAACTCCCATACCATCTCCTCTACCGAATATTACTTTAAAGTGTATGAAACTCATATAAAAATTTTCTTAAAATAAGATAAATATAAATAGGATTCGATGTTCTAATAATGTCTTATAGCCCCCGTATAACGTATGAGATTTATGCGTTTCAAATTAGATCTGCTTTCAATAGTTCCTTAACAAATGCAGAGCATTATCTTGATATAATGGTGGGTGGGTGTTCACGTTTTCCATTTAGTCGGTTGGTTGACCGGTTTTTATACCCTTCACCAGACTAGATCATTCATTTCTTTTGTAATTTCCACAATTTTCGACTTAGACCCCCACAAAAGCATATGTATACTGGATTGATATGAAAAAAATTGATTAAACTGTGTCCGTGTGTACGCCCATCCGTCCGTCGGTGTGTCGCTTTAAATCAAGTTTATGATATGTATATCAAACGATTGGAAATGCTTTCGAGAATTTTGCTATTGGAAATTGGTTTATAAATGGTTCAGATATAAGCACAAAACTGAAGGCACCTCAAATTTTTTTCGGGTATTTTCTACTTCTATTTATGAAGAATCTATAAGAGTTAGATAGATTTCATTTAATTTAGCGGATTTATGTGCTGAAGACTTGAAATGAATCGGACCATTAGTTCCTGAGTTATAGACAACAACATATGAGACCTATGGACTTAGTTATGGCACTGATTGTTTAAAATTTTTTTTCCCGAATTTAATTTTTTTCATTTTGCAAAATGAAATGAATAAACCACCGAGATATGGTCAATTCTTATAGTTGTTGTTTGTAACTATAGGAAAACAATAACAACGTTTAAAGTAATCTTTTTGGCGCTCCTCGGGCAGCAATGGACTTAGTTGTCATAAAGAAAAGTTACTATTTTTTTCCTCATTTTTTTTTTTTTTTTTTTTAATTTTCAAATCGGTTCACAAATTGCCGAGATATTAACAGTTCTTTATTTTCCTTGTGGTTGTTGTTGTTGGATTTAGTATTGAAAACAATAACAATGTAAGACATTGTTATTCTGGATACATAATTTTTGTACCATCAAATCGGAAATAGTTTGAAAAATTTTTTGAGTTTAAAACATCACAGTAACCGGTCCATTAGTTTCCGAGTTGTAGGTAAAAAGCATTTTCAGATATTTTGAACCTCCTATGAGATATGTTGAATCAAAAAAAGTAACGGAGTCATTAATTAATCTTACAAGTATTGTTTTAGTGAAAGCGAAATCTACTAGTGAATAACATTTGTACTGAATATTGAGTGCTCTAGAGCATCAATCTATGTTGACTCATATAAAGGCTCAAGTAATGGCTGTCATTTTCTCCTTCTTCTACAAATGATGACATTATGAAAGCTTTTTTATAACAGGAATTTTATGTTGAATGTTAAGTCCGTATAAGCAAAGTTGAAGGGTATAGAAAATTCGGCACAGCCGATTTTAACACTTTAACTTGATCAACTTGAGATTAATTTACGAAAATTTTATCGAACAATTTTATTTTAATATTTTATCAAGGTTCTTTTATAAAATGGCGTATAAGGTATTTTAGAGTCGGTCTTGTCCAGCCATAATGTTAGCGATTTTATAAAAAAATGTTTGAACATAATTTCCTAAAAAAGTCACTTCAAAGAGAAATTTTTTAAGGAAAAATTTTGTTTAAGAGTAATTTAAGAGAAGTCAATTGGAAATTAAATAATTTCTTGTAGTTTTTCATCAATTTCACTCTTTATTTCTACTTCTTCTTCTTCTTTGATTACCTGAATTTTTATATGAAAGAAATGTTTTATTAACAACATTTAACTCATAAGAAAATGAAACATTTACACTTGAAAGAATTAAAACAATAACGAGCGAACGAGCGAACGAACGTAAGAAAGCAACAACAAATGTTATTGCACACCATTTTTTGTAATTAATATCTTATGGATACATTCATTCATTCATACTCATACACAAACACACGCACACAACACTTACCATGTGTTAGTAACAACATGAAACATATATTTACAACAACTATTTCAAACTTACAAGTGTCGTTTAAAAACGTTCGTTCGTTTATTTTTTTTGTTGTTTGTATCCAAACGACGACAATAAACGATTTTGACTCGTCCATCAGTTGTTATTGGCCAAAAACCATCATCGTTTGTTTTAAGTTTAAAACATCGTTTTAACAAACATTCGTCGTTTGTCGTCATCGTTATGTTTTTGTGTAGCTTCTTTAGGGTAATTCGTCATGTGTGTGTTTGTGTGATGTGTGTGTGAGTGTTTGTTTTTATTTGTATGTTAAACAAAAACTATTAAATGTTATATATTAATTTTTTCTTATAAAGTAGACAACACTGTTTATTTAATAGATGATTGATTGTGTGTTTGAGAAGGCTCACTCACTCACTCATTCACTCACTCACTCTCAAAGTCACACAGGTAAATTGTGCATGTATGAGTGTAGGTTTCTTTTATTTTTACCTGTATAAGCCCCCCTTTTTCACTCTTTCTCTCTCTCTCTCTCTCTCTCTCTTTTGTTTATGCTCTTACACTCTTTTTTTTAATTTAATTTGTTGATTTTATTAAAAGATACTTTTAATATATGTAAGTACACACACACACTAACTCACATATACACATGTAAATATCTACAAATAAACAAATTTATGCTCGATTTTAAAATAACAACAACAACATCGTTTTACAAGATACAAAATTATAAAAAAAGATACAAAATTATCGACAGTTAAAGATAAATTTATTGTTGTTTTTGTTGTTAATATTGATAATTGTTGTCTTTCTTTTTTTAGTTTGTTGGTTTGTATTTGTGTATGTGCGTGTGTGTGTGTTTATTTCAACTACTCTGAGTGAATTTTTTTCTTATAAGTTTATTTACAGGTATTTAATTTTGTTGTATGTATTTGTTGTTGTTTTTGTTATTAACTAATACTTTTGTAATAAAAACAATAACCAAAATGTGTGTAAAATATTGTGTTTCATTTTAGAAATAATTACGTGACTTTACAGGGTTACCCTCATTGAAAGAAACTATAATATATTTGGGATTTTTTAAAGGGTGTAATTTTGGAAACGTCTGAGGCAAAACTTCCTAATTACAGTTTTTCAAATATTTTTCATAGTTTTCATGATGGATGGATTCTGAGCTCATGTCTAGTGAAAACGATAAGATTGATTTCTAGTTTAAACCAATCGTGTTTTCAACGTGTCTTGGCACGAATCCATATGGAACTTTATTTCTTGGCTTAGGAATAGTGTTCCAATGATGAATGAATAATAATAAAATTTATTCTTGTATTTGCCAACAATATTCGTTGAATAATTCGTTCAGCTTCTCATCTTGTGATTTTGCTCCCAATAGAAGAACTTTTTACTTTTTTATCTTTGAGCGTTAAAAGCCGACCAATGTGTTGGATATCACCACTTTTGAATATCGCGATTACTAATGATTTTGATTTTCTTCCTACAAGAATTCTATATATATAAACTATTCCAGATGTTGAAGAACATGTGGTTTTCCATTCCCCCTTTTTCTTGAAATTAAGACTTAAATTTGGGCAACAAATTTAGTATGATAAATGAAACTCGAACCTTCTTGCTGCTGCAAATAGAAACAACTAAACAAACAAGATTTTGTTGAGAATGAAGAGTCCCATATAACCAGCTCTTTTTCTTTCTTCATTATAAAAAAATGGCGATACTATTTGACCCTTTCGATGGAGAATAGTAGGCTTTTTCAAAATTTCTTTAACTTTAAAAAATGGAACCGCAATATGTTGGTTGGTTTTTCATAACGATCTGTTATGGACAGCAATAAGTAATCTGTACTCGTTTAAGCTCGTAACTGCTCAAATAACGAAGCTAACTAATTTGTCCAAGTAGTTTTTAACGGGGCTTTCAAAGCAAATGTACGAGTGAAGTTATGCTTTCAGATTAGGTATTTATGCTTCCTATCTTATTGAGGCTGTTTTGACATTAATCAAATTCGATACAAACATTCAGTGATTAATTCGTTCGTCACCAACAGCTCAGAATAAAAAGCCTCATTTTCTTATTCTGGTGGATAAGTTGTCCCACAGTTAATTGCTTTTGAAATAGTCTGAGCGCATATAATAGCTGGTGGTGGATTGCTCTTAGGAAGAGTTGTTTTTTATAGATTTATTTCTACTTCTAATGATTCTTCGAATAAGAGTTCGTCGGTCCCAGGTTTATTATTTTTTAATTGAATATCAACATTTTGTTATCACCAAAAAATAATAATTTCAAGAGCCTTCCAATCGGAGAACACACAAAATAACATATATATCTTTATCTAGGAAACCAACTCTTCGAGTTGTACTGTCAAATAATGGATGTTGTAGAGATTCGATTCTCTTTTTCATTTAAAAATTTTCTTTTCGTAAATGTTCGTAAAAAAGGAAACATACTCTTTCCTCTCTTACATTGATGAGATGAAAATAATATGTTCTCTTCAGTTCGAACGACTGGAATCCTAAATTTGATTTTCAGATTTTTGTATGTAAATTTAAAATCGCATTCCTCTTCTGATATCTAATAGAGACTTTTAGTATTAATTAATATTTTCGTATATTTATAAGTTCCATTTTGCCATTTTTCGTTTGCTATTAATTAAAAGATGGCAACCCTTTTTGTTTCTTTTACAATGTTGAGTTGGCTTATTAACCATAAGGAAACCTTAAACCGTGTCTTAACAATTAAAGTCAGTCTTACCTTTTCTTTAACCATTAAAGTATTATAATAGAAGTCAGTCATCAGATGATTATTAAATTCTCTTATGCTCTCAAACACACACACACACACACAGACAGACATACTTAAACATAACCTGACAAACTAAAAAAAGAGAGTATTTATGGTAACAGTGTATATGTGTGAGTGAGTGTTAGTATGTGAATTTTGTGTGTGAGTAGAGAGTCGAGTATATAATTATTTTTATATGTATTTTTTTAATGTATTAATGCCGCTTAAATTACCTTTGTATTGGTGGTTAACAGTTGAGGAATGAATAATACGAAGAATAAGACAACAATATAGAAAAAAAATTTTAAAGAAGAAGCAGAAAGAAAAAAAATATACACTAAACGAACCAACAATTTAGATTTTGGAATAAAAATATATTTTTATTTATTATTTTTTCTTTTACTGCTGATTTTCTTTGGCTTCAGTATAATTTTTTACATACAACACGTTTCTTTCACATAAAAAAGGTACGGGAGACACGGTGGTTTTTTTTTTTTTTTTGATTTTGTTCCTCGATTCGATTTTAAATTGTCGTTATTATAATTTTCCTTAAAAGTGAAAAAAAACACACAAATTAAATACAAAAAAAAAAATTATACGGATTTTTCGAATTTTTTTTTAATAAATTTTATTGAAAAATTATACAAACGCAAAGAAAGAAAATTTTTTTGAAAAAAATTATAATTGAATAATTTATTAAAATTAAAATTGAAAAAAGACGGAAAAGTGTTGAAGTGGAATTTATTACATAAAAATTAATTTAAATTTGAAAAAAAAAAAAAAAAAAAAAAAAAAAATGTAAAAAAAGTGTTTTTAAAAAATTTACAAAAATTATTAGAAATTCAAAAAACAACAACTTTAGTGCCAAAAATTAAACCTGAGTTTTTAATTATCTTTTAAAGAAATTTTGAAAATATTTTTTTCCAAAATTTTAAAAAAAATTGGGAATTTTGAAATATTTTTTGGGAATTTTTTTTCGGTATATTGAAAATATTTTTCTTATTTATTATACCCTACACCAACACAGAGATGAAGACATTACATGTGTAATGCTAAGAAGGAATCGTCTCAGACCTCATAATGTTTGTATAGTCTGGCATCAAATCAAAAACTAGAACGATTTAGACATGTCCGTTTGACTGTCGCTCACATATTTGATAATTGACAAAGTTGTCCTGTGTATATGCTATAGTCCTGAGAAGTTTCCTATTTAAAATCAGCGAAAATCAGCTCAGTTTATTAAAACATATAGACAGATATCTGTGACAACCTCTAATTTCAAGCGAAGAAATTTCGTAAAATTCTTAATTGTAAAACGACAAATTAGAATACAATTTTGCCATGATATTAAGTTATATGTACTTCATTGACGTTTCAAAATCGGTTTAGAAGAAAAGAAGTTATAGAAAAATATAAAAATAATTTCATGATCTATTAAAAGTTAAATGTCAAGAAAAACTTTTATATATATTTTACGCGTCTGAGAGAGTATGTTTGAATGTGTGTGTACGAACATAACCTATTTACCCTTCATAGGTATTTGTGGTAGGGAGGAGGGTATTGAAGATTCGGCATAGCCGAATATAATTTGTTTTTTCTTAATTTTTCCTTTGAAAAATCTTCTTATTAAATATTTGAATTTTTTTCATTAGTTTTGTTTTGAGTCTGAAATTCTAAACACTCAAGAAAGAAAACAAAACTCTTAAAATCGATTTTTAAAAATTTCAAAATTTGAATTTAAATTATTAAAAAAAAGTATCTCTAAATTCTATATGGTTCTGGGTTTACTGACTTTTTGATTTTTATCTTCCAAAAAAAAAAGGAAAAAAAGGTAAGAACGTTTTTATTTTTTAATTTATGAAATTTTCCTATTGATTTATTTTTGAAACCGGATGCCGCCGTCTTTCAATATATATTTTTTTTGTAACAAAATCGCCTCCATGTTTCTTTTTTTTCGAGTTCCAGCTAAGAAGTCAAAAAAAAAAAATCTAAAAATCAATTTTAAAAATTATCATCATCATCATTTGCGTTTCAATATTTTCGGTTTCATTATTTTCTTCTTCTTTTTTTTTCGTTTGAGTTTGTTGGTTTGATTGAGGTTCGTTTCCATCGGTTTGGTTTGGTTTGGTTAGTTGTTTGAGTCTCTTATTCTTATTTATTTTGTATTGAATACATGATCACTTAGTTCTTTTTTTCTTTCTTATTGTTGTTATTCACTTGTAGTTTTTGTTATTATTTTTATTGTTGTTGTTGTTGTTTTAATTAATATTGATTAATTATTGCTGACGCGTTCTTTAAATGTTTTATGTATTGATTTTTTTTCTTGTTGTTGCAGTTGTTGTCTTGATTTGTCGTCTTCATACATTTTTATATATAAAAATATATATTTTTTTTTGAAAATATTTTATAGGCCGCGATGGATTTTTTATAATCCAAGGAAGGATAGCTAAATGAAATATATAGAATTAAATGGGGACAAAGATCTCCATGAAATGAGTTTCTAATCATTTTATGAATTCAATTTGTTAATTATTAACCTCAAGCATGTTTGAAAGATCTCTAAAATGGTCTTATGTTTGAGCAATTAATTAGATACCGTAGACTTTTTTTGATATGGCATCAAAGGAGTATGTGATCTTCATTATAATTTTTATAATTTCTGATCTTTGTTTTTAGATATCTTCTTTTAATCGGTTCATTTTACTAAAAAAAAGATTTATATAGTTCCTTCTGCAAATATCAAGTTAGAGAAGTTAATTCTTTTTTTGAAATCCTCATTGTTCTCAAGATCAAGGTTCATATCAACATTTAAAAGCAGGTTTAAGTGCGATCTTCTGATCTTTAATAATTAAATGTTCTCGTATTCGATCTTTTTTAAAAAGGATTCATAATTTTCCTCTTTAAAAAAATGAATGAAAATTTTTTCATTTATTTTCATTCTTTAAAAAAAATTCAGAATGAAATCAAAGATCTGCTTAGTTACTCTGCTTGAGGATTTCAGTTCATCGGATTTGAATTCATTGAATTGGAATTCATTGGATTTGAATTCATCGGATTTAAGTTCATTGGATTTGAGTTCATTTCTTAGTTAATTAAAAATCTTAATTATTATTTTTTCTATTTTATTTTTTATTTTATTAATTAGTTTTTTTATATAACAATTTCATTTTGTATTTGATAATTTTCTTAAAATCTCGTTTTCATAGATTTGAAGATTTATGGATTCTCACGTTTAGAAAATTTCGATTAGAATAGAAAAACATACAAAATTGATTAAAATTATACTTCAAAATAAAAAAATATTCAAAATAAAATTTATAAAATTTATTAACAGAGTTTTTATGAGCTAAAAACCCATAAATCCGGTCCAGAAAATCACTTTTTATACAACAACAACAATTTCATATTTAATATATATAAATTTCAGTTTAACGAAAGCATGATGTACATTTCAGGAACTGGTTTGTAACTTAGATTATAAACAATATTAAAGTCAGGACTTTAACCTTAGCCATTGTTAAAACCATAACCTATATTCGGTGGTCTAGATTCCAGACTATAACTTTATCTATAGTTGATATAATAATCTGTCTAAAATAGATAATATTATGAAGTTTATAGTCAAGACTTAAACCTAGTGAATATTTTGAAGTTATTATTCTTTAGTCAAGACTGCAACCTAGACTATAATCTATTCTAGAGTCAAAGCTATATAACTTATTCTGTTCAAAACATATATTCTCATATTTTAGAGAGTAATTTTGGTTCAATGAGTCTTTTGTAGATAATTTTTGAAGTCTAAAAAAATTAAAATCTGAATCAATTTAGCGTTTCTGCCTGTCTGTTCATCCTCTTGATGATCACTATTTAATGGACCCTTTAAAAATCTGAACCGATTTAGCTTTGTTTAGCTATGTGTCCCTGTAGTCCGATTCCAAAGAACAATTAAAACTTAATGAAACTTTCCTCAAAATACCTTTTTATGGTCTGTTTAGAATACTTTTTTGTTCCCGGCAAAATTGATTTTGTGAAAAAAAGTTATAGACCGATAACTAAAGTGACTTTAAGAGGAAGATTAAACAGTTTTTCTTTAGTTCGAATCGAATTGCGAAATATTTTGAATACAAGAAATATTTTCACTAAATTTTTTGCTGAAAGAGCATAAATGAAATATTTATAAGGGGTATATTTCAAGATCAGTCATAGGCTTTGGATAGATTTAGTACCTTAATATTCTTTTATTTTGGAACTGCTGCCGAAATTACTTTTACTTTAATTTAACAGCAGGAATTGATAGAAATTTTGGTTAAACTTAAGTTAATTTAATTGTAAGAATCATATTTAAAATTGTTAAGATTCAATTACTTTATTAATTAATTTAATTAAAAAAGTAATTAATTGAAATTTCAAAAAAAAAAAAAAACAGCAACTTTTCATGAAAGTTAAAACAGCTTAGAAGGAAGTTAATTCAATTGTAATAATAATAACATTTAACTTGATTTGGACAAAAATTACTCATAGCAAATACTTTTCAATTACTCAGTTAATTAATTCAATTAAAAAAGTAATTAATTGAAATTCAGATCTCAGATCTCATAATGTTTGTATAGTCTGGGCAATTTAGTCATGTCCGTTTGACCGTCTCTTGTTGGCACGCTCACATCCATAATAATTGACAAAGTTGAATGAAACTTGGACTGAGTATATGCTATAGTCCTGAGAAGTTTCCTATTTAAAAGCAGAAAAAATCGGTTAAGTTTTTTAAAACTTTATAGACAGATTTCTGAAACAACCTCTAATTTCAAGCGAAGAAATTATATAAAAATTCTATTACAATTGGATAAAATTATTCATACTTTTCAATTACCCATTTAATTAATTCAATTAAAAAAGTAATTAATTGAAATTCCAATAAAATCATAAACAATTAATGAAATTGAAAATCGTCTTAAAAGGATATATAATTATATAATTCAATTACTTGCAACAGAAACCTTTCAATTACCATGGTTTTTTAATTCAATTACAAAAGTAATTGTGGTAATTAAAATTAATTAAAATATATTTTTTGTGGAATTTTTTAATTGAAAATGAAATTTCATAATTTAATTTCCCAATAAAATTTATTGTCGCTTTATTTTACATGATATTTGACCTGACCAAATATGATTTTACCTTTCACATTTTGGTAGATCTTGTCTAACACTTAAAAAAAACATCATTAATTTTAAATTTTAGTTTTTAAAAGAAAAAAACCCAATAAAACCGAGAAAACATAAAAATTGGCAAAATTTAAAATTAAGTTTTTTTGCCTTGACACTTCAGTTTCATTAATATTTTATTTTTGGCGGATACGAACTCTGTTGGTTTAATTAACTTTTTTGTCTTCGCTAAATTTTTGAATATTTATGTAACTGATTAATGTGTTGATTTTGTGAACTCAATGATAATCAGTGATCAAGGGCGGTCAAATTTAAATTATTTTTCATGGTTTAGGGCGATTTGAACAAATATTCCGTAATAAAATTAAGACTTGATTCCTGTTGCAGAGATTATAATTCAAATATTTTAGGGATTTTTTTTTCTAATTCCTTCTATTTTTTTCTTAAAAGAAAAAAATCATTTTTAAGTTAAAAGTTTCAATTTGTCTTAATTTATCTCTGGAAGAAAAGGGGCTGAGTCTTAACTGTCTTATTAAGAACATAAATATTCAATAATAAACAAGTCTTTTTTTGCCTTCTAAGCGATTACAAGACATTTCTTTTTTTGCTTTGAGAGAAAACGCAAGAAAACAGTAGCAGCGTAACCGTTCCACATGATGGACGGACATGGAAATATAAAAAAAATAAACTTAGAAATATAAATGGTTGGGGAATGATGGACACATGGGGAGGGATAAGAGGTATCGAACAAACGCATTAACACTCAAATCGTTTTAAAGAAAGAAATACATATAGACAGACAGACAGACAGACAGGCAGATAGACAGTCAGCCGGCCGGCCGGCTGTTTTTCGTTGCTAATAAAGCTCTGCGTTGCCCATATAACAAATTACCAACATTGTTGTCTGTCTGTCCCTCTGTTTGTCTGTCTGTCTGTCTGTCCATTCATATACTCTGCCAGCTTGTCTATTTAATTGTTTAATACAGTTGTTAATATGGCTTTTCTCTGATATGTTTTGCTGTTGATTGAAGCCACATTTATGCCAATTGTAACTGAAACTTGGCTGGCAAATAATACAAAAAAAAACGTAATATAACATAACATAACTGCTGCCTCCATCCACTGCACTTCACTTTACAACAATAACAACAACAACAGCTAGATCAACTATTTTGATTTTCACAGTTGTTTTTGTTGTATAGTTGTTTCCTATAGATGGTCCGATTTCGGTCGTTGGTCGTCATTTGGTTATTGGCTTAAGTTAAATGACTCTTTCTCTGTCTCTCTCTGTATGTGTGTGTGTGTGTGTGTGGTTGTTCATTCCATTTATCCAGTAGTTGTTACCCTGAATTGTTTGTTGTATAGTTGGGTGCTAAATAAAATCATTCACCACTCAGTCCACAATTTTTATTTAGTTGTAAAATGGTTTTCATGTTTGATTAAGTGTTAAGTAGAATATGGCCATAGAAATGTATATGTTCATGTTGGTGTGCTTATTCCTTTATGGATCAAATTAATACACTTCGAAAAATTTTTCAATGGTAGCAAAATATTTCTGCTTAAGTTCGTAGGACCAATTTTTAAAAATTCGAATACAAACATTTAAGTTGGGAATTATCATTCTCCAGGAATTCATGATCTGTGAAAAGCTTTCCAGTTCACTATAAACCTAAAATAATCTAGTTTTCTATTCTACCATGGAAGAAGTTTTTATTCTTAAGTTCGAAGGACCAGTTCCTAAATTGTTTGAATCCAAATTTTAACATTTGTGTATCATCAAACATTTGAGTTGATTGTTTCTCCAGGAACTCATATTCTATTAAAAGTTTTCAATTCTTATATAACCTTTATATAATATAGATTATCATTTAATCCACTATTCTAAAAACCTATCAAATCGTATCGGAATAATAGTTATACTGAGATAAAACCTTCAACATCATAAGAGGGATTGAGATTTCATTTGTTGGTTTGTTTGTTGCCCATTGAGTGATACCGACTAAGAATTATCTAAAACTCCTTTAATACAAAAAAGAAATTTGAAGCGATTTAGCTATATCTTCTCATATTTTGACAGTCACGTCGAAAAGAATTAACCGAAGTCAATACAATTTTCTAGATTTATTGCTGTTGCTTGTACATGATCTTTATTAAAAATCAACAGTGTCGGATCTGTGGAAATATAATGGAAATATATATATGAGTTTTTCATCACCCTTAGTTATAATACGATTTCCTGAGGAATCTAAATCTAAACATTAAGTTGATGTTTTTTTTCTGACTATCAGATCAGAGAATGTTACATTCTCTATTGTAGACCTGAATTATTTTCGCAACAGATCTTTTTCTAATTTGAACTATTTCTGCTTTTCCGAATCGCTGATTAATCCAAAAAACAAATGCCTAAATATCAATTCATTTCAGATTATTTTCAGATCCCTAAGAAAAGATTTTCTTGGGTAATGTTCCAGAATAGAATTTTTAGTCATTTTTTTGATTCTTAAGAACGCAATAAGGATGAAATTTCCTGCTTATATATATATTTCAATTTATAAATCGATATATTCTTTTTAAAATATATTCGGAAATGAAGGTGCTGCGTTTAAATGGTTTCAATCATTAAAGTCGTCAGTATTCAATCAAAAATCTCCCAATATAACTTTCAGGACGTGTCTATTTCGCAAATATCTTCGTTGTTTCTAGTGGTAACTTGATTTAATATTCTGAAATACTTCCTTTACAAAAATACGTTCTAAAAAAGTTTTAGACATCTAGGACCAACATAGCTTATATAAGTATGTACAAGATTCTTTGGATCCAAATTCATATATATCAGCTTTGAAGCTTTTTAAGTTGCTACATGAATGTTGTGATTGGCGGCCATTGCAAACAATGAACAGATTTTGCCGCGTTCAACACGAGTAATTCTGGCACAACTGAGATTGGGATGGACCAACAGTCTCATTGCCTTTTGGTCTCGTATTGACCGTGCCGTCCCAAACATATGTCCTGCATATGGCCAGGAACCACATGTTACACGACATCTATTCAACTGCCCGTCCAATCCAACCTCACTATGTTCTGAAGATTTATGGAACCAATTAATCAAGGTTGTCAGATTCCATGGTCTGGAGTTGAACAACAACATGAACCAAAATTAATAAATTTACTACTTTTTTCCAGCTGTTACAACAACAACGGAAAAAGTACAAAATATAATGATTTTCGTGTTTTTGAGAGCTGAATAAGAGGACGGAAGACATCTTTACAATTTGTCCACTTTTTTACGATTTCCACTCTTACGGAGATTGGTATATGAGATCATTTGAATCTATTTTTGTCTTCCAGTTTTTTAGGTAGTTTTAAAATTTTCTTGGGTTCCTTGTTTCTCAATTTAAAGTCAGACTTCTTTGTCTTTTGTCTATAGGATTTGATGCCAATCATCGCTTTATTCTCTAGCCTCATATGGTGCAAATTTATAAGGATTTAAGGTCATTTCACAAAATCTCAATATCAAAAAATATTGGATTAATTTCGCAGATATTTCCAGGACCCTGATTCTGAACTGTTCAACGCAATTCTTATTTGATTTCTTTCGGGGTAATCGAACATTAAAATGCTACAGAAAATTTTAGATATTGTGGTTTCCCAGGAGGAGGGAATATGTTTATCCTTCCAAATGTCTGGCAGAATTCGAAAATAAATAAATTAAATTTCGTATATAGAAGAGAGCCAAGATCTACTAAAATGTTCGATATTAATCGAAGAAGAGTAAACAGTAATCGGAACATTCTAGTCGCAAGTCCTGGTTGAAGAAAAAAAGTACAAAAATTCTTCATCATGGTTTCTCGTATTCTAAATTCTGGTCAGAAGAACCACATCACAAGGGATGGCAAGGAAGTGCCACTAAGGAAGATAAGAATAACTTGGGAATTTTGACGTTTAGCAAGGTTCCCCACCACCACCACAACACAAAACAAGAAGGATGTTTACAGATATTAAAAACAAATACAAAAAAAATAATAAAAACATAAACCGGAAATACGTAAAAACAAATGCTGGAGATGTTTTGTGGAAGCAATGAACTCCGAAGAGGGGTGAGAACTTTGTTGGGAGACAATTCGGGGCAAAATGGGGCTTGAAAGCTTCTAAAGAATAGAATTTATGAAACTTCATTCGCCCTTAAAATGATTTTTTGAAGAATAAAAGTTCGGTTTTTTCTTTCAGTGTATTGTGGCAAAAGAAAAAAAGTAACACCCGGGTATTAGTAGTACATAAATATGTATATTATTGTGCAGCAGTTGCATGATGCAAAAATTGTTATTCTTGTTGTTGCAAGGCAAAACAAAAAAAAAAAAAAAAGAAAAGCAAAGCAAAGAGAAAGACTAAATAAAATAAATAAAGCTTACGGTTACTTGGCTTCTTTTGGTTAAATTATGCCGGTTGGACGATTGTTGGTTCCATCAAAAACATTATCCGAACATTTAGTACACAATGTATTTGTAACTTTGTGTATGTCTGTGTGTGTTTGTCAGTTTGTACGTTTGTGTATACACAACTGATTGGTTATTGTATCTGTAAGATATGTGAATGTTTGTGCCCATATATGCATTAAAATCTATGTAACACATCCGAATCCGTAGTTATGAATCAGTCAATAATACAAGAAAAAAAATTCTTCGTCTTCTTCTTCTTCGTCTTCTTCTTAGTATTTAGCGTGGTTGTGTTTATTATGGTAAATTGGGGAAAGAGTAAGAGGGGGGAGAGGGGGGAAATTGGAGTTTATCATAAAAATACCATCATTTTCATATTCTTAAAACATGAACGTTTAACAGAATTTTTATTTTATGCATAAAACAAGATGTTTTCTTTCTTCTTCTTCTACTATTTCTCGGGGAGAATGTTGTGTTTATATATTTTAATTCATCTTCATGTTTTTGAATCATGATCATCATCGTCATCATCATCATGATCATCATCATCATCTTCATGATGTTCAAAATTGAAACATTTTCAGCTGCTATTGGTGCTGCTTGCTGTGTTGGCTACCGCTGTTACGACTTTAATGTACAGTTTTTTTTGAGGCCTCTTTTGTTGGTCAATCTTGTGTGACCAAGAAAATTTTCAAATTCCCCTCTTGTTGTTATTTTTCTTCTTCTTCTTCTTTTCGATTTGTATCTCATATGGATATATTTCCAATAATACCAATTAACACTTTTGGCTGTTTTACATCGGCAATGAACGTGCACATGTTATAGTTCAAATCATAAATGTATTATAAATTACGTTTTTTTCGCTCGATCACTATTATATTTGCATACTTATAATAAACTGAATATAAATATAAATATAGATTTCTGTTTAAATCAGCATATTTTTGTTGAAAACTCAATTATGACCATAACTTATTTTTTCATTATCTGTTTCTGTTTCTTTTTCTGTCCACAAAGCCATGACAACAATATCGTTCATTCTCATACATTCGTCATTGTTTTAGTTTTTGCAATTATTATTATTTTTATGGTGTTAAGAAAACTGAAAAGAAGATGAAAAAAAAAGTTCAGAAAAATCGGTGCCGAACTCAAGTGCAGTGGCAGGTACACGATTGCTCTTTTGTTTTTCAATTATTGTCGATATATATTTTTTTCATTTTAATCTTTGTACTAAAAAGCAAATTGATTTTTTTTCTTTCATTTTGTGTCTTCTTTAATTGAATTAATATTAAAAATAAAATATATAACTCAAGACCCCCTTCACTCTTTTGCCGACAACATTTTGAGGTTTTGCTGCCGTTTTCTTTATGATATTGAATTTGGATTATATTTGCTTTTATGCTTTAAATTTTTTCATATTTGAATTTTTTTCAAACAAAAATTTAATTTTTTTTTCAATTATGAAAAGGTCAACTAAAATTTAAAAAAGAACATAACTAGAAAATCCAGTTGGAAGGACCATAAAATAATTTACAAAAGTGATGTTTTCTTATTTAAAAGAAGTCTTTTTTTCTCTTAATACTAATTTTCTTTCCATTTCTTACTTACAAATATTTAGATATTAATTTCTTAAATCTTTACAAGGGAAACCATACACTTTACAATTATCCAGACCGAAGGACCTTCACTAAATTTGTCTACTTTTAATTTATCACTGATTTTAAAATAATTTTAAATTCTATTGATGTAGAAAAGCAATTAAATGGCATATAAAGTCAGTTACAAATATCTAGTTCGAAGGACCTTAAAGAAATTTTAACATATCCTTTAATTGAAGAGTCCTTTATTTTTTATTAATTTTAAAAATAAATAGAAGATTTTACGAAAAAGCAAATGAAGCTCCTTTTTAATAACAAACCAAATTTTCACTCTCTGGTACAATTAGAATGTATTAGAATACAGTTAAAAGGCGAATTCTTCTCACAGTATTTCGGTGTAAAAGTCTTATATAAACATGAGCTCTTGTGATAGAAATTACGACTAAAAAAGAGGAAAAAATGTGGCAAAGAATGGAAGACAGACTTGAGACTGTAGAAGAATCGAAAGGGATTGGAAAACCCACAAGGGAACTAAGGATGATAATACAGCCTTGAAGGAATGAAGTCTTGTATGAACAAATTATCACTTCAATGAAGAAGAGTTGAGGAAATAACGATTGACGTTCCATTTGGATACAAAAAGAACATACATAGAGGAGAACTGCAAATTGCGAATCGAAGAGTTTTACATCTTGGAAATATTATTGGAAAGATACTCTTCTCTTTTATTTAACTTAGGAAACAGATTAGTTGATTAAGATTTACATTTAAAAAGCTTCGATTGAGGTTTTTACCAGCTCTGGTAATATGAAAAATAGTGTTTTATAACAGTTTATTGTTGGTTAAAAATAATTAGCGATTTTCCGAACCATTCAATTCCGAAACACATCTCAAGGTTAATTATCGAATATAACAGTTCCTTGCAAAATGATAGAAGAATCAAACTATCAAATGTATAAGTACGATTTGGATATGTTGAGAATTGTGGCAACAATACGATTTTGGATTTGGAATTGATTTTAAAGAGTTTAGCGAAGTTGCAGTTAATATCTTTGCTCGTATTGTGTTCGGTTGTTATATTTAGTTTGATTCTTTTGCAGAATTTTGATAATCTTCTCCAATAAGTGTTTAATTTGTTTCCCACAATTTATTTCTTGTCTATGAAATTGTTATAATTGATTTTCTGTAATCAGTCCATTTTTATCGCTACTCATACTTATTCCAGGTCTTCTTTCATACAGATGGTCGATTAAATCCAAATCGCTGTATTAAATAAAATTTCTGAATTGGGGAAAATTGGTTTTCTGCTCCGAAGTTATCATTGATTATCTTCCAAACTGCTGCCAATATATCCTTTAAAACTGTTTACCACCTTCAAAGGTCATAATTAATTAACTCTCCAAACTTTGGGGGAATTTACCAGATTACTCAGAGAAACCCAGTTTTCTGTAGTCCTGATTGATTAAAAATACTTGTATTTTAGGGAAATATTGTGTTGTTAAGGCTGACAAACACTTAATGATCTTAAATCTGGATGGGATTTGTTCCAAGCTTTGCTTGAGATTTGAGAAAAACCCTCGAGATTTGAGAAAAACCCTCAAAGAATATTGCAAAGTTATTATTCATAAACTCTTACATCATTCGGAATTCATGTACCACCAAGCTTTGCTAAAAAGTCGAAAGGTAATTGCGAAGATCATGTTCATAAACACATGTAACTTTGTTCTGTTGTATTCCAAACTTTCCAGGAACATGTGAAGATATAGTGTTCCTGATCATTTGCATTTTCTGAAAGTCACAATTGGCTGCATTTCGAGTTTTGCAACTTTAGAATATGGGAAAAGAATGGATCTTAAATCCGAATTGATATGCTTTCTCTATTCATATTTAACAAAGCTTTATGAAAAGCTTAAACATGGATATAATGCTGAAAGCTTTTCCACAAATTAAATATTTTGGCGATATTATGAGAGCTGGCTTTTAGCATTATGATTGGACAAAAGGTCTTGGATCTTATTCCAATATTTCTTTCTTTCGAGATTTCGACAAATCTGATCGCTTACACATTAACATGACATTTGAAAAATCGAATTATCTTATCCCGATATGTGGACATTATAAATAGCAAGAAAATCAATAAATCGTCATTTAAAGTTCATGGAGATGTAAAAAGATGGTGTAGACAAAGAGAGCGGAATGAGAAATTATGGAGAGAGAGAGAGAGAGAGAGAGAGAGAGAGAGAGAAATCTGAAAAGTTTGAAGTTTTGACACTCATTTAAATAACTGAATACTGGTAACGTTAGTGTGATCCATTTTTGATGGGGATATTATGCGTTTGTGCAAATGTTTGTAGCGGGCAGAAAAAGTAGTCCTACTACCACTTTGAAGTATACTGTTCGACTCAGATACACTTCTTGATTCGATGCGATTCGGCTGTTCATGTAAAGATTATTCGTTTGTTGAAAATATCTTAATGAAATATGTCATGTACTATTATTTTGGTCCAACGAAGATGCCTATTGAAATTGTTTATGTTCCGTCCATTATTTCATATACAAATGTCCTCTCAAATATGGGGTTTTTAGTCCATAAAATTCCTAAATATAAAGCAATATTAACCAAATTTGGCAAACGTTAGTCTTATTACATTCTACAGCGATGTGCCAAATTATACGAGGATCGGTCCTTTATATATCATAGGTACTATACAATAACCCTGCCAAATATCATCTTGAAACACATAAGTCGCACATGTACGTGGGTATTGTAGAAGCATTTAGTCAAATTATGATAAATATAAACCATAAACACTGAGCGAAATTGGAAGACCCTCTAGAAAAAAATCCTTTTAAAAGACATACATTTTATATATATAAAAGCATAAATAAAATAAAAACAAATCATACGAGGGTCGTTCACAATTTTTTCGTAACAAACATTTACAATCAACAAGGTGTGGTGTAGGGTATTACATAGTCGAGCTTGATCGACTAAAACATTTTAACTTTTTTCAAAAATCTGATTACGAATTAAGTCGTATGTTTTTTTGTTCAGTTAAAATTTGGACTAAATTTGTACTTCTCTTGTGTAACCATTAAAACATCCAACTCAAACATGTGTCACTGCAATTAAATGATTTCATATCTTTTTTCAAAAAAATACATCGTTTTTCTTTTTTTCACTCCGAAAAAATATTTCAATACAACGAAATAAAATTATTATTATTTTTGTTTTTAATCTTCTTAACTAATTAATTTCTATGATGATTTTCCAAAAAAAAAAAAATAATAAAAAAATATTTATTTATAAGAAAGAAAAAAACACTTTTTGGAAAGTTAAAATTATAACTTTCGGTTCCAAAAAAATACCAGAAATATTCGAAGAAACGTTGTCCCAAACCCAATAATAATATGATGGTTAATTGTTAAGAAATGGCTATTTATAGGTGATGGATGGTGAATAACATAATAATAACAATTATATTTAAGATGATGGTTAATTTCCCTCTCACCTTCCCCCTCACAACCCCTTTCACCGTTAGAGTTAAACTCTACATGTGGTAGTGATAATTCAGTTTTATAGTTGGATGTGAGGAAAAAGAAAGAAGACTTTACTATGGATGTATGTATGTATGTATGTATGTATGTATGTATGTATGTATGTATGTATGTGATATATGTATGTGATGTATGTATGTATGAAATGTATGACTCTCTAGTATGGTTGTTATTAAATGTTGGCTATTTGGTTGGAAATAAAAGCGTGTAATTAACACTAATTAATCATAATTCCATAGAAATCATTATATTTGGTGATTTAGCTGCTTATTGTAGTTACTGTGAACAAAAAGAAATAAAAATAAAAAAATACATTAATTCCTAAAAAAAATACATATAATATTACGCACGCACACACACACACACACACAAATATTTAGGAATTATAATTGTTCACATTAACTTAAATAACGAATCAGACACAACCAAACTGAACTGAACCTAAACAGTCAACAACAAAAAAGTACATACAACTAAGACACAGAGAATTTCTATATACAAACACTTTAAGACTAAATAACAACAATAACAACAACCACAATAATGTTTAAAGTAGAAAATATGTGTGTATATATGTATCGAAATATCACTACATTGAACCAAAAAAGGCCTTGAACTTGTCTTCTTCAGGTTGGGCTGTTTTTATTGTACACTGTACACAATGAACGAACGATTTTATCCACAATATGATGGTGGCGGCGAGTATGGAGAATAATATGAAGTCAGTTGGAGTTTTTTGTTTTTGTTTTTTTTTTTTTTTTTTTTTTTTTTTTTTTTTTGTTTTTGCTCATAATGAAATCATAATGATGATGTTTCATTTCATACATTTAACATTCATTTCTACATACTTTTAGTACTTCTACTTCTTGTACTGTAGTTATATGAGTGTTTTACATGAAAGTGCGTATGGAATGATTTGGTTAAGCTGTTTCTAAGGACAGTGGGATGGATGAATGAGTATAGAAATTCGATTCTCAGATTGTTTATGACATAATCTTCACTCAACCTGAATTAATTTCTTTTCAAATTTTCATCAACGCTTTACGCAGCCTTCACCATGTTTCTCTCTCTCTCTCTCTCTCTCACGTTGTGAGTAGCTAATGCAGACTTGGTTATGACATTGCATTGTCCTATGTGAGCTCCTTCTTCTTTTAGAGGAAGGATCTAGATGGCAATGATTCTTGACGTTGACGATATCCACTTTATTTAAAAACAAACTTCGCTTCCACTATGCTCCATAAAACTTTTCCATTGGATAGAAACTATATAAAATTTCGATTGGTTACATTCTAAACTTTGCATTTTGATATTGTCAAGATAATGTGTGGAACTACTTACTGCTTTCGAAATTCGAAATTAATTTAAATCCAACCATTGGCATTGCATTGTCAAGAAGGAATCTATTCCTTCTCATTATAGAAATCGCTAAGGACTCTTAATATGTTAGTCCTCAGAATATATCGATATAGTTCTTGTTTGTTGAAAATACCTATCGCTTTAGAAAGTGTATATTGGTGGGAAACTTTGTAGAATTTTGAAAGGACTTTATTTATTAGAATTTTAAAGGAAGGAAGGAAGGATAATTGTTGCATTCCAATCTCAGCTTGCAATCTCGTCATTAGGAAATATTTAAAAAGGAGTATTCACGATCATTTGCATCCTCCGAAAGTCACGATTGGTTGCATATCAAAATACGCATTCAAGATCCGTAAACATAGAAGAAGAACTAAAATCCGAAAGAACCTGAGACTGTCAAAGAGTTTCTATAAACGACTGCCAGTTTTTCAGTAACTAATCAGAGTCAGATCGCTTCCCAATTTTATCTTCTCAATATGTTCATTTGACTGTAAGATATGATCTTTCATAAAGCGTCTTTATTTTCAATCGTTCAATGTGTTGACCATAACTTCATTGTTTGGATTTTTTTTTGGGATTCAAATCGTTGTATGCGTCCTCATACGGAGGTTGAACAATTTTTGATATATTTTTCCGGTAAAATATCAATTTCCAAAGCTTTAAAATAGATTTTTTTCTTTTCTCTTTATTATCTCTTAAAAATTCCCCCAAAATATCGATCTTTTGTAAATTTAAAATCCAGAGGTGCTCAAAATACAGATTTCCTCCTGAATTGCGAGGTTTGTCCACAAATTCTACTTGCTTCACGCGTACACTTTAAACGACTGTTGCTATTGAGAAGAGCGAGCATAAATTTAATGTAATTTTTTGCTTCTTCACCGCTCTGATCTAAAGTGATACTCATAAGATCAATGTGATTCTTTATTCCTCGGTTCAATTATATCAAGTTTTTTTCCGTTCCTCTTATCTGATAGTCTTCAGCTCTGTTATCGCTGGTCCCACTGTTCCATATCGAATGATTAGAAATAAAAGTACTTTCAACATTATTTTTTTTGAAATTTTATTTTAATGAATTCAGTTAAGGTTTTTTTCGTTTTTTTTTTGTTTGTTAATAATCAATGTGTTCCATACTCTACTTCACTGAGATGATCTGATCTCTCTCTCTCTCTACCAGCATAAAATGATAAATTTTATATATTTTTTTAAAGTTTTTTTTTTATTTTAATTTTAATTTTTAGAAGGGAAATATAAAACTTTTTTTCTTCTTATGCCCAAATGTCGCTTTAAACTTGTATTAAGTACATGTTTGTGTACCTGTGTGTGTGAAGCTTAATTATTTTTTTATAATAAAAAAATAGGGGCTTATAATGACCATTATATTGGTGACGAAAATTATTTTTTATAAAGAAGATAATTTAAAAAAAATTATATATATTTTAAGAGTTAAAGCTTCAATAACTAATAACCTTGATTACTTAATGTGATATTAAGAAAATGGTATTAATGCATTAATAAATATATTATGTGTAGACAAATTATGTTTATATATATCAGGTATTGGGTATGTATTATGGAGGATATATAAAAAGTCTCCATTAAAAGGTACATGGGGAAAGTAAGAGACCTGGACCTGAATGGGCTTAAAGCCCTTAATCTGTGCTTCAAACGTATCCCTCATAATCTTAGTATAAACTTATATGGAAGGAATAGAAAACTTAGATTCCCAGAGATCATTTGAAACCTTAAAAGTTTCCAGAACTTGAAAAATCGTATTCCAAAAAAATAGAATTTTTAATTTGATTTGATAATTTGATTTCTTTCTCTATAATTTCTATATAACTCTGAAATTCTGGACTAAATGATTAATTGATTTATTTTCTCTTTTATTTCCAGGTAAGAATCTTATGCGAGACTCTATAGAAATCGCAAAAATATTCAATTGCAGTAAGTATAAAATGGTAAAAGGAATGGGCAACTGGTCGGATATTGCGACAGATTATTGAAATAATGCTCGATATAGATCTCATTAACTTCTCGATTCGATTTAAGGTCAAATAATTTAGTATAGTTTTTTTTTGAAGTTTATAAGTTTAAAAAGAATTTATTGAACTGATTTATGGTACCAGGAACGAAGTGGATCTGTCTGAGAGAGTTTAACACTTCAGGAATCAAATTAATTTACTATATAAAATGGACCGATTTCAATGTACTTTTCTTTTTAACAAGACAATGACTCGATTTTCTTGAGTTAAATCCTTAAGCGGTACTACTTTGCGGACATAAACCATTTAAGGGTTTTCCTTTAATATCTGGCGTTACCTGTTGTTTTTTTATATAAAAATCTATTCAAACTAGAGCGAAATATTTGAGGGTTTAAAGAACCACAAATCGTGTTAACTCAAATAAATGAGGAAAATAAACTGAAAAAAGACGAAAATTTAGTATTTTAAAGAAAATAATACGTCCAGAATCGGGAGTACTTTTTACAGTTTCCTTTCTGAAATTCCATTCTGAAAAACATGTATTATTTTGTTTGGTTATTAAGAACAAGATCAGTTCGAAAAGTGTTAAGAAAAAGTTAAGTTTTCAAGATCAATCGTATGAATGTTTAGAAAAATTTTAGAAGAAATCTCTAACCGATAAACCTCTTCGAGAATTGGACTGTTCTTTTGCCAATTCCATTTAAAAAAATTTCATTTTGAAAGATGTAAATTATTTTGATTGGTTATTTAAAACAAGATTCGGAGATTGAAACTTTAAATGATCAATATCTTGTGTTTGTTTAGAAAAAATTTAGACGGACTCAAGATCTCATAAACCATTTCTTTGAGTATTGTATGTGTTATTGCAAATAAATGAGTTGGAACGATTTATTATCAGAAAAAATCGATTGAAAAGTAAAAAAGTTGTTCCGGTTTTGAGATGTACAGCAAACGAGTGATGATAAATAGGTTAAAGACAATATTACGGGTCAAAGTTGACTTGGTTTCCTAGAAGATTTTAGACAAAAAATTTAACTTAGAACATTTTTAATTTAAGGACAAATGGATCTGAACATACATTACATAAGGAAGCTATTGAGGCTAATGTATTCAAAACAACCGACATTTTCCGAAAACCGGTTTTCGAGTTATTTGAAAAATAAGCTTTTCAAAAAAACCGGTTTCGAATAAGGTTTTATGTTAAAAAAAACATATATCATGAAATGACCTTTATTTTGTTGGCGTTTTTCGGTTCGATTTAAATCTGTAATTTACGCTATACAAAAGCTTTTTCTTTAAGTCCTGAATATGTCTAAATATATATCTCTTTTCTCTAAATGAAACTGAATATAAAAGTTAAAAGTTTAAAAAGTTAACCGACTGAAAAAACCGTCATGTTGAATAATTCAAAAATAGAAATCATTCGAAAACGGATGGTTTTCTGTACTACAAAACAACCGGTTAATCGGTTTCGGTTTTTGAATACACTAATTAAGGCAAAAGAACGTGTAACTGTTAAAAACTGTACAGTCGCTCGCAGCGAGAGTGTCTTCAAGCAGAATAAATTTAAAATTCGTTTTAGCCGAAATAAATTTTGAATATAAAATTTAAACATCTCAGCTCTTCCCTCTGAATTTTTGGCCTCATGGGGGGTGACCATTATAAAAAAACACACCACCACCACACCTTTTTGTTGAGAATAATTTCAAAGAAAAATTTTTCCACTAAATAAGATTAATTACTGCAAACCTCTCTGACAAAGATCCATAGATAATCTGAACATTTAATTACAAACCATGACTTTTAACTTTTTCTCTTCTTATTTTGTATTGTTGTTAATATCAAAGAGAGAGTGAGAGAGGAAGAGAGGAGAAAGGTAAAGGTTTTTTCTTTTGTTCGATTGTCATGAATTAATGATCGCAAGTGATCATTTATCTTCTTTTATGAAAACAAAAAACACTTTATTATCATAAACCCTGAAAAGGAAAACTAAAAAGAAAAAAATTGTCGTCTAGACTTTAAGAGAATTTCTGAAATGAAATTAAATGAAATGAAATGAAAAAAAAAGATGTTAACGAATAATTAGGGCTGGAATAAAGGGGCAAGTGAGAGAGGTCTTAATATAGAGGATGACTGACTTCTACCTGTTAGAATAAGAAAAAAATTACACCTGTTTTATAAGTTTTTGTTGTTGTTGTTGTTGCTGTTGTTGTTGTTTCCTCTCACATTTAGAGGTTAATATTTTTTTGAAATATAAATTTTATTTATTTTTGTTTCACATTCTTTTCTCACATGTTTCTCCCTTCTAAAAAAAAGAAATAGAATTTATTTTATTTTGCTTAACTTTTACTTTTTTATTGTGATTTTAAATGGAAAAGAAAACAAAAAAGAATCTTATTATTGCATCATCATCATCATTGACGGTCGTCTTCATCATTATTGTCCCCGTTTTTTTGTTTTCAATAACAATTTGTGAAAACAGGTACACAAGCAACACTGAAATAAGTGTTGTCTTAGTCAGTAGGAAAAATCAGCTAAAGAAAATGAATGAAAACGTAAAGATTTCACCGAAAATATAAACCAACAATCTCTGACCCCCAGTTGTGTTTAGAAAACCGGAGTTCAAGATTCCACATACACACATATATATCGCTTTTGGCATCCCATTCCACTGCCAAACAATTCCATCCATTCATTCATTCACTCATTCATGTTCTTGTTAAGCAGCAACAACCACGTGCAACATATTATTTCCTTTTTTATTTTCCTTTTCTTACCTTATTTTCTCAGTTTTTTCCTCATCTTTTCTTTTTTCATATTATTTTTATTACTTTTATTAGTATTTTATTTTATTTTATTTTATTTTTTTTTGTCTATGTGTGTTGTCTATCTCTCTCCATTTGTCTGTCTGTCTATCTGTCCGTCCGTCCATGCGGTGTTTTTGGCCTAAATCTTTTTATATTTTGTTTCATTTTTTTATTTTATTTTTTGTTTTTTTATTTTTATTATTTCTGGTTCCAAAAGTCTCTTCTTATAGCGAAGAGTAACATGTTCAAGTTTTTTTTAAAGGTCGTCTTGTTGCCTTCTTTATTTTTTTCCCCGTCAAGTACATTTTTTTCTTAACTTTTTATTTCTGTTTTTTATTTTTCTATACAATTTTCCGGTATTTTTTTTTTGGTTCTTCTACTCCTGGTTCATTGTATATGTATGTAGGTTTGTGTGTGAGTGTGTGCTTTAACACACATATGTGTTGTAATCATTTTATTATTTTACTGTTATTGTTGTTATTTACTTTTATTTTGTTATTTTCCTCTTTTTCTTACGATTTTTCTTAACGTAATTCTTGTTGTTATTCCTTCTTAAAAATACATAAACTTTAAACTCTTTTGATGGAAATTATTTTTTTTAAAGGGAAATTTCTTAAAATTTTCAATTTTTAGGAGAATTTTTCCCAAATTTCGTATTTAAGAAAATTTTGCTATGAATTTTCTATTTAAAGGGATTTTTTTATAAAATTTCCTTTTTAATAAAGAAGAAAATTTTTCCAGAAAATTTCCTTTTTATAGGAAATTTTCAATAAATTTCCTTTTTACAGGAAATTTGTAAAATTTGTAGTAAATTTTTTGTATAAAAATATTTTTTATATTAAATTTCCTTTTTAGAAGAAATTTATTGTAAATATCTTTTTTTAGTGATTAAATAATAATTTTAATTTTTAAAGGAAATTTTCAATAAATTTCCTATTTAAGGAATTTTTTTTTAATAAATTTCTATTTTTAAGGAAAATTTTAGAAAATTTTTCATATTAAAGAAATTTGGAGGGTAAATTGGTCATTTTCTAAATTTCCTTTTTAAAGTTAATTTATAGTAAATTTCCTATTGAAAGGAAATTTATAAATAAATCCCGTTTTTAAGAGGGACTTTTAGTTAATTAAATTTGTGTCAAATTTCCTTTTTTGGCAAATTTATAGTGAACATTTTTTAAGAAATTTCCATTAAAAAAATTATATTAAATTTCCTATAAATTCGAATTTATTTTAACAAAAAAATTGTTAAATTTTATTTTAAAGAAATTTTTTATAGAAAATGTTCATTTATGAAAAAAAATTTTGTAAAATTTTATTAAAACATTAATAATATAGAATATTTTCATTATTATTTTTTTACAAAAATATTGTTTTTGAAGATTTTATAAAAAAAAAATTGTAGGGAATTTTTGATTGAAAATTTTCAAAAAAAAAAAAAAAAAAAAAAAAATATTTTTATTTATTAAATTTTCTTTAATAATTTTATATTTTTAGGATTTCATTAAAATTTTTATTATTATTTTTTAATTTTATCAAAAATATTGGTTAAGAATTTATTTTTATAGAAAATTTTTGATGAACAAATTTTATTTTTATAAAAAAGAATATTTGTTTTTTTCTTAAAACAATTTTTTTTTAATTGTTTTAAGAAATTTAAATTTGCTTTTTATTGTGGTTCGACAATCAATATTTGCTTCGTAGGGGATTGCCCTTCCCCCCTTATTCTATCCATCTTATATTTATCAAGTGAAACAGTTTCTCTGAGAAAGTTGTTGGAACCAAATTTGGAAACTCTCACTGTTGTAGTTTTTAGGTATTCGATAATCAATATTTACTTTGTATGGGCGGTACCACTCCCCTTAGTCCTATCGGAATTTTTTGATAGCCTATGTTACATTCGGATATACTGGAATCACTCTGGATCATTCTGGAGTTTCATCGAAATCGGACCAACCGTATTAGAGTCCATATGTTAGATAGATAGATAGATAGATAGATAGATAGATAGATAGATAGATAGATAGATAGATAGATAGATAGATAGTTAGTTAGTTAGATCCATAGATAGATCCATAGATAGATAGATAGATAGATAGATAGATAGATAGATAGATAGATAGATAGATAGATAGATAGATAGATAGATAGATAGTTAGATCCATAGATAGATAGATAGATAGATAGATAGATAGATAGATAGATAGATAGTTAGATCCATAGATAGATAGATAGATAGATAGATAGATAGATAGATAGATAGATAGATAGATAGATAGATAGATAGATCCATAGATAGATAGATAGATAGATAGATAGATAGATAGATAGATAGATAGATAGATAGATAGATCCATAGATAGATCCATAGATAGATAGGTAGATAGATAGATAGATAGATAGATAGATAGATAGATAGATAGATAGATAGATAGATAGATAGATCCATAGATAGATAGGTAGATAGATAGATAGATAGATAGATAGATAGATAGATAGATAGATAGATCCATAGATAGATAGATAGATAGATAGATAGATAGATAGATAGATAGATCCATAGATAGATAGGTAGATAGATAGATAGATAGATAGATAGATAGATAGATAGATAGATAGATAGATAGATAGATCCATAGATAGATAGATAGATAGATAGATAGATAGATAGATAGATAGATAGATAGATAGATAGATAGATAGATAGATCCATAGATAGATCCATAGATAGATAGGTAGATAGATAGATAGATAGATAGATAGATAGATAGATAGATAGATAGATAGATCCATAGATAGATAGGTAGATAGATAGATAGATAGATAGATAGATAGATAGATAGATAGATAGATAGATAGTGAGATATAAAGATAGATTTTTTATTTTTCTATTCGCTGAAGAATTTTTGTGAAATATCGTTATCGCAAATTTTCGCAAAATGTCGCATTTTGTTGCTTTTTAAATCCTGTTGAATTCCTGTCTTCGATATCGCTATCTTAATCAGATCTTTTATATTTTTTATTATTTTTTATTGTTTTTTTATTTTGTCTAGTTTTCTTTAAAAAAATTTCCTTTTTTTTGTTGTTTGTTTTTCCTGCTTCTTCTTCTGTTTCTTTTTATTTTTCATCATATAAAAATGTAATAAATGATGATGAAAAAAAAAACTCCATAAAAATGTCTGCTTCAATTTCTAGTACAACGACTTGACTGACTAAGTGAGTGACTACTAAGTGGCAGTGGCGGTGGATACCGGAATCCAGTTTTTTTTTACGATTTGTCGCTATTTTGCTTGCGTATGTTATTTGTCTGTCCGTTCATGCGTCTGTCTGGAGTATTCTTTGAAGAGAATTTGTGTTATAAAGTTGTGTGTGTGTGTGTGTCTGTGTTTTTTGACGTTCCCTCTTTAAAATGTTGTTCTTTTTTTTTGGTTTCGTTGATAAAACGTCCTTGAAAGATTTAGTTTTTATTATTATCGGTCCATAACAACAATAAAAATAAAGAAAAATATTGAAATAAAAATAAATTAAAGTGAATTTTTTAGTGATGAGTTTTTTCAAGAGTTTTGTGTTTACAGGTGAATTTATATCGGGATCGGGATTTGTCTTGGGGAAGTTTTGAGAAATTTTTTGTAATTTTTTTTTATAAAATCAATATTTCACTTCCATTTTAGGTTTTATTATGACTTTATTTCTTTCTTCTTGAGAAAATCATAATTAAAAATTATTTTCCGTGAAAAAAGTTTCAGTTCAATATTTGTTTTTGTACCCTACACCATCATAGGTAATTGGGGTCTAATGCGTTTGTGCAGAAGTTTGTAACACAAAGAAAAAAATATTATTCAAACCACTTTTAATCATACCGTTCGACTTAGAATCACTTTCTGATTCGATTTCACAATGTCCTGCCGTCTGGCTGGTTGTCCATGTAAACCTTGTGTAAAAAAATGCAGGTCGCAATTTAAGAGATATTTTTATGAAATTTGGCAGGTGTCATTATTTTGACCCAAAAAGGATGCCTATGGAAATTGGTAATGATGAGTCCATTTTTACACCCCGCCCTCATACAAATGTTCCTTCCGGAATGGTGTTTTAAGGTCATAAGAGTGTAATATATAAAACGATTTTAATGATATTGAGCACAAATAAGTCTTATAGTAATCGTAAACGGTGTGCCAAATTATACGATGATCGGTTCATTATTTTTTATCGGTAACCATCCTTCCCAATATCACTTTGGAGGGTTTAAATCAGGCATATACATTGATATCATGTTAAGAGTTAGTCAATGTAAGATAAACATAAGCAGAAAGCGATGTTCGAAATTTTACGAGGGTCGACGCATAATTTCTTCTATCTCCCATATAACGCTTCCGAAAATCCTTTTAATATTCATTAATTTTACATAATAAATACTTCACTCTTTAGCTTAAATTAGAAAACAAATTATACGAGGGTCGTTAATTAAATTTTCGTCCATAATTTCTTCTAGCTCCCATACGCACTAATTCAACATGAGTGTTTGTACTGCACTCTTAAACATTAATTAAAAATTAACTTTATACGAGGGTGGTTCATTAATTTTTGGTAGCTAAAACTTATAACCAACAAAGTGGTGTAGGGTATTAAATAGTCGAACTTAAACGATTATAACTTCTTACTTTTGTGTTATTATTATTTATTTGTATCTGTAACATACTTTGTTGTATGTATTTCAAGAAATCAACAACAAA
>PYHX02000494.1:61746776-61791456 GCA_004302925.2 Cochliomyia hominivorax | reverse complement strand
TTTATCGAAGAATTTTATATTTAATATTTTATCAAGGTTCTTTTATAAAATGGCGTATAAGTTTTAGAGTCGGTCTTGTCCAGCCATAATGTTAGCGATTTTATAAAAAATGTTATGAACATAATTCCTAAAAAAAGTCACTTCAAAGAGAATTTTTTTTAAGGAAAAATTTTGTTTAAGAGTAATTTAAGAGAAGTCAATAGGAAATTAAATAATTTCTTGTAGTTTTTCATCAATTTCATTCTTTATTTCTACTTCTTCTTCTTTGATTACCTGAATTTTTATATGAAAGAAATGTTTTATTAACAACATTTAACTCACAAGAAAATGAAACATTTACACTTGAAAGAATTAAACAATAACGAGCGAACGAACGAGCAAACGAACGTAAGAAAGCAACAACAAATGTTATTGCACACCATTTTTTGTAATTATATCTTATGGATACATTTCATTCATACTCATACACAAACACACGCACACAACACTTACCTTTGTTAGTAACAACATGAAACATATATTTACAACAACTATTTCAAACTTACAAGTGTCGTTTAAAAACGTTCGTTCGTTTATTTTTTTTGTTGTTTGTATGCAAACGACGACTATAAACGATTTTGACTCGTCCATGCAGTTTGTTATTGGCCAAAAAACATCATCGTTTGTTTTAAGTTTTAAAACATCGTTTTAAAAACAAACATCGTCGTTTGTCGTCATCGTTATGTTTGTGTGTAGCTCTTTAGGGTAACTCGTCATGTGTGTGTTTGTGTTTGTGTGATGTGTGTGTGAGTGTTTGTTTTTATTTGTATGTTAACAAAAAATATTAAATGTTATATATTAATTTTTTCTTATAAAGTAGACAACACTGTTTATTTAATAGATGATTGATTGTGTGTTTGAGAAGGCTCATTCACTCATTCACTCCTCAGTCACACAGGTAAATTGTGCATGTATGAGTGTAGGTTTTCTTTTATTTTTACCTGTATAAGCCCCCCTTTTCACACTCTTCTCTCTCTCTCTCTCTCTCTTTTGTTTATGCTCTTACACTCTTTTTTTTTATTTAATTTGTTGATTTTATTAAAAGATACTTTTAATATATGTAAGTACACACACACACTAACTCACATATACACATGTAAATATCTACAAATAAACAAATTTATGCTCGATTTTAAAATAACAACAACAACATCGTTTTACAAGATACAAAATTATAAAAAAAGATACAAAATTATCGACAGTTAAAGATAAATTTTTGTATTGTTGTTGTTTTTTGTTACATATTTTATTTGTTGTTTTGTTGTTATATAATTGTTGTCTTTCTTTTTTTAGTTTGTTGGTTTGTATTTGTGTATGTGCGTGTGTGTGTGTTTATTTCAACTACTCTGAGTGAATTTTTTCTCTTATAAGTTTATTTACAGGTATTTAATTTTGTTGTATGTATTTGTTGTTGTTTTTGTTATTAACTAATACTTTTGTAATAAAAACAATAACCAAAATGTGTGTAAAATATTGTGTTTCATTTTAGAAATAATTACGTGACTTTACAGGGTTACCCTCATTGAAAGAAACTATAATATATTTGGGATTTTTTAAAGGGTGTAATTTTGGAAACGTCTGAGGCAAAACTTCCTAATTACAGTTTTTCAAATATTTTTCATAGTTTTCATGATGGATGGAATCTGAGCTCATGTCCGATATTGATTTCTAGTTTAAACCAATCGTGTTTTCAACGTGTCTTGGCACGAATCCATATGGAACTTTATTTCTTGGCTTAGGAATAGTGTTCCAATGATGAATGAATAATAATCAAAATTTATTCTTGTATTTGCCAACAATATTCGTTGAATAATTCGTTCAGCTTCTCATCTTGTGATTTTGCTCCCAATAGAAGAACTTTTTACTTTTTTATCTTTGAGCGTTAAAAGCCGACCAATTGTTGAATATCAGCGATTAATATGATTAATGATTTTGATTTCTTCTACAAGAATTCTATATATATAACTATTCCAGATGTTGAAGAACATGTGGTTTTCCATTCCCCCTTTTTCTCGAAATTAAGACTTAAATTTGGGCAACAAATTTAGTATGATAATTGAAACTCGAACCTTCTTGCCTGCAAATAGAAACAACTAAACAAACAAGATTTTTGTTGAGAATGAAGAGTCCCATATAACCAGCTCTTTTTCTTTCTTCATTATAAAAAAATGGCGATACTATTTGACCCTTTCGATGGAGAATAGTAGGCTTTTTCAAAATTTCTTTAACTTTAAAAAATGGAACCGCAATATGTTGGTTGGTTTTTCATAACGATCTGTTATGGACAGCAATAAGTAAACTGTACTCGTTTAAGCTCGTAACTGCTCAAATAACGAAGCTAACTAATTTGTCCAAGTAGTTTTTAACGGGGCTTTCAAAGCAAATGTACGAGTGAAGTTATGCTTTCAGATTAGGTATTTATGCTTCCTATCTTATTGAGGCTGTTTTGACATTAATCAAATTCGATTACAAACATTCAGTGATTAATTCGTTCGTCACGGCAACAGCTCAGAATAAAATGCCCCATGTTTCTGTATTCTGGGGTGGATAGTTGTCCCACAGTTATTTGGGGTGGCTTTTTGAGAAATAGTCTGAGCGGCATATAATAGCTGGTGGTGGACTTGGCTCTTAGGAAGATTTGTTTTTTATAGATTTATTTGCTACTTCTAATGAGTTTCTGTTGCTGTATTCCTCGGAATAGAGTTCGTCGGTCCCAGGTCCAATTTTTTTGAAATGAATATGCCCGACATTTTGTTATCAGCAAACAGGATATTATACTTAAGGTTATCTCTGAATCATTTAAATAATAATTTCGAAAGCCTTCAATCCGAGAGCAAACAAAAGGACATCGATATCTTTATCTAGGAAACCAACTCTTCGAGTTGTACTGTCAAATAATGGATGTTGTAGAGATTCGATTCTCTTTTTCATTTAAAAATGAAAATTATCGTAAATGTTCGTAAAAAGGAAACGTACTCTTCCTCTTTACATTGATGTGAAGAAAATAAATGGTTACGGATATGTTCTCTTCAGTTCGAACGACTGGAATCCTAAATTTGATTTTCAGAATTTTGTATGTAAATTTAAAATCGCATTCCTCTTCTGATATCTAATAGAGACTTTTAGTATTAATTAATATTTTCGTATATTTATAAGTTCCATTTTGCCATTTTTCGTTTGCTATTATTTTAACGATGGCAACCCTTTTTGTTTCTTTTACACTGTTGAGTTGGCTTATTAACCATAAGGAAACCTTAACCGTGTCTTAACAATTAAAGTCAGTCTTACCTTTTCTTTAACCATTAAAGTATTATAATAGAAGTCAGTCATCAGATGATTATTAAATTCTCTTATGCTCTCAAACACACACACACACAGACAGACAACCATACTTAAACATAACCTGACAAACTAAAAAAAGAGAGTATTTATGGTAACAGTGTATATGTGTGAGTGAGTGTTAGTATGTGAATTTTTCTGAGTAGAGAGTCGAGTATATAATTATTTTTATATTGTATTTTTTTTAATGTATTAATGCCGCTTAAATTACCTTTGTATTGGTGGTTAACAGTTGAGGAATGAATAATACGAAGAATAAGACAAACAATATAGAAAAAATAAAATTAAAGAGAAGCAGAAAGAAAAAAAAATACACTAAACGAACCAACAATTTAGATTTTGGAATAAAATTTATTTTATTTATTATTTTTTCTTTTACTGCTGATTTTCTTTGGCTTCAGTATAATTTTTTTACATACAACACGTTCTTTCACATAAAAAGGTACGGGAGACACGGTGGTTTTTTTTTTTTGATTTTGTTCGTCGATTCGATTTTAAATTGTCGTTATTATAATTTTCCTTAAAAGTGAAAAAAAAAATACATTTAATAAAAAAAAAATATACGGATTTTCGAATTTTTTTTAAATAAATTTTATTGAAAAATTATACAAACGCAAAGAAGAAAATTTTTTGAAAAAAATAATAATTGAATAATTTATTAAAATTAAATTTGAAAAAGACGGAAAAGTGTTGAAGTGGAATTTATTAAAAAAAAATTAATTAAAATTTGAAAAAAAATGTAAAAGAAGTGTTTTTTAAAAAAATTTACAAAAATTATTAGAAATTCAAAAAACAACAACTTTAGTGCCAAAAATTAAACCTGAGTTTTTAATTATCTTTTAAAGAAATTTTGAAAAATATTTTTTTCCAAAATTTTAAAAAAAATTGGGAATTTTGAAATATTTTTTGGGAATTTTTTTTCGGTATATTGAAAATATTTTTCTTATTTATTATACCCTACACCAACACAGAGATGAAGACATTACATGTGTAATGCTAAGAAGGAATCGTCTCAGACCTCATAATGTTTGTATAGTCTGGCATCAAATCAAAACTAGAACGATTTAGACATGTCCGTTTGACTGTCGCTCACATATTTGATAATTGACAAAGTTGAATAAAACTTGTCCTGTGTATATGCTATAGTCCTGAGAAGTTTCCTATTTAAAATCAGCGAAAATCGGTTCAGTTTATTAAAACATATAGACAGATATCTGAGACAACCTCTAATTTCAAGCGAAGAAATTTCGTAAAATTCTTAATTGTAAAACGACAAATTAGAATACAATTTTGGCATGATATTAAGTTATATGCACTTCATTGACGTTCCAAAATCGGTTTAGAAGAAAAGAAGTTATAGAAAATATTAAAATAATTTCATGATCTATTAAAAGTTAAATGTCAAGAAAAACTTTTATATATTGTACGCGTCTTTGAGTGCATGTTTGACTGTGTGTGTACGAACATAACCTATTTACCCTTCATAGGCATTTGTGGTAGGGAGGAGGGTATTGAAGATTCGGCATAGCCGAATATATAATTCTTATTTGTTTTTCTTAATTTTTTCCTTTGAAAAATCTTCTTAATAAATATTTGAATTTTTTTTCATTAGTTTTGTTTTGAGTCTGAAATTCTAAACACTCAAGAAAGAAAACAAAACTCTTAAAATCGATTTTAAAAAATTCCAAAATTTGAATTTAAATTATTAAAAAAAGTATCTCTAAATTCTATATGGTTCTGGGTTTACTGACTTTTTGATTTTTATCTTCCAAAAAAAGGAAAAAAAGGTAAGAACGATTTTATTTTTTAATTTATGAAATTTTCCTATTGATTTATTTTTGAAACCGGATGCCGCCGTCTTTCAATATATATTTTTTTTGTAACAAAATCGCCTCCATGTTTCTTTTTTTCGAGTTCCAGCTAAGAAGTCAAAAAAAAGAAAAAATCTAAAAATCAATTTTAAAAATTATCATCATCATCATTTGCGTTTCAATATTTTCGGTTTCATTATTTTCTTCTTTTTTTTTTCGTTTGAGTTTGTTGGTTTGATTGAGGTTCGTTTCCATCGGTTTGGTTTGGTTTGGTTGGTTGTTTGAGTCTCTTATTCTTATTTATTTTGTATTGAATACATGATCACTTAGTTCTTTTTTTCTTTCTTATTGTTGTTATTCACTTGTAGTTTTTGTTATTATTTTTATTGTTGTTGTTGTTTTAATTAATATTGATTAATTATTGCTGACGCGTTCTTTAAATGTTTTATGTATTGATTTTTTTCTTGTTGTTGCAGTTGTTGTCTTGATTTGTCGTCTTCATACATTTTTATATATAAAAATATATATTTTTTTTGAAAATATTTTATAGGCCGCGATGGATTTTTTATAATCCAAGGAAGGATAGCTAAATGAAATATATAGAATTAAATGGGGACAAAGATCTCCATGAAATGAGTTTCTAATCATTTTATGAATACAATTTGTTAATTATTAACCTCAAGCATGTTTGAAAGATCTCTAAAATGGTCTTATGTTTGAGCAATTAATTAGATACCGTAGACTTTTTTTGATATGACATCAAAGGAGTATGTGATCTTCATTATAATTTTTAGTAGTGTTCTGATCTTTGTTTTTAGATATTTTCTTTTGATCGGTTCATTCTACTAAAAATAGATCGGTTTTTATAGTTCCTTCTGCAAATATCAAGTTAGAGGAGTTAATTCCTTTTTTGAAATCCTCATTGTTCTCAAGGTCAAGGTTCAAATCAACATTTCTTCTGCGATCTTCTGCTCTTTATTAATTAAATGTTCTCGTATTCGATCATTTTTAAAAAAGATTCATAATTTTCCTCTTAAAAAAAATTAATGAGAATTTTTTCATTTATTTTCATTCTTTAAAAAAAATTCAGAATGAAATCAAAGATCTGCTTAGTTACTCTGCTTGAAGATTTCAGTTCATTGGATTTGAATTCATTGGATTTGAATTAATTGAATTTAAGTTCATTGGATTTGAGTTCATTGGATTTGATTTCATTTCATAGTTAATTAAAATATTAATAATTATTTTTCTATTTTACTTTTATTTTATTAATTAGTTTTTTTTATATGACAATTTCATTTCATTTTCTTAAAATCTCGTTCTCATAGATTTGAAGATTTATGGATTCTCACGTTTAGAAAATTTCAGATTAGAATAGAAAAAAAAAGAAAAATATTTAAAATTGATTAAAAATATACTTCAAAATAAAAAAAAATATTCAAAATAAAATTTATAAAATTTATTAACAGAGTTTTTATGAGCTAAAAACCCATAAATCCGGTCCAGAAAATCACTTTTTATACAACAACAATTTCATATTTAATATATATAAATTTCAGTTTAACGAAAGCATGATGTACATTCCAGGAACTGGTTTGTAGCTCAGATTATAAACAATATTAAAGTCAGGATTATAACCTTATCCATTGTTAAAACCATAACCTATATTCGGTGGTCTAGATTCCAGACTATAACTTTATCTATAGTTGATATAATAATCTGTCTAAAATAGATAATATTATGAAGTTTATAGTCAAGACTTAAACCTAGTGAATATTTTGAAGTTATTATTCTTTAGTCAAGACTGCAACCTAGACTATAATCTATTCTAGAGTCAAAGCTATATAACTTATTCTGTTCAAAACATATATTCTCATATTTTAGAGAGTAATTTTGGTTCAATGAGTCTTTTGTAGATAATTTTTGAAGTCTAAAAAAATTAAAATCTGAATCAATTTAGCGTTTCTGCCTGTCTGTTCATCCTCTTGATGATCACTATTTAATGGACCCTTTAAAAATCTGAACCGATTTAGCTTTGTTTAGCTATGTGTCCCTGTAGTCCGATTCCAAAGAACAATTAAAACTTAATGAAACTTTCCTCAAAATACCTTTTTATGGTCTGTTTAGAATACTTTTTTGTTCCCGGCAAAATTGATTTTGTGAAAAAAAGTTATAGACCGATAACTAAAGTGACTTTAAGAGGAAGATTAAACAGTTTTTCTTTAGTTCGAATCGAATTGCGAAATATTTTGAATACAAGAAATATTTTTCACTAAATTTTTGCTGAAAGAGCATAGATAAAATATTTATAAGGGATATATTTCAAGATCAGTCGTAGGCTCAATACAATTTGAATAGATTTAGTACCTTAATTTTCTTTTATTTTGGAACTGCTGCCGAAATTACTTTTACTTTAATTTAACAGCAGGAATTGATAGAAATTTTGGTTAAACTTAAGTTAATTTAATTGTAAGAATCATATTTAAAATTGTTAAGATTCAATTACTTTATTAATTAATTTAATTAAAAAAGTAATTAATTGAAATTTCAAAAAAAAAAAACAGCAACTTTTCATGAAAGTTAAAACAGCTTAGAAGGAAGTTAATTCAATTGTAATAATAATAACATTTAACTTGATTTGGACAAAAATTACTCATAGCAAATACTTTTCAATTACTCAGTTAATTAATTCAATTAAAAAAGTAATTAATTGAAATTCAGATCTCAGATCTCATAATGTTTGTATAGTCTGGGCAATTTAGCCATGTCCGTTTGACCGTCTCTTGTTGGCACGCTCACATCCATAATAATTGACAAAGTTCAATGAAACTTGGACTGAGTATATGCTATAGCCCTGAGAAGTTTCCTATTTAAAATCAGCAAAAAATCGCCTCAGTTTATTAAAACATATAGACAGATTTCTGAAACAAACTCTAATTACAAGCGAAGAAATTATATAGAAATTATTCATACTTTTCAATTACCCATTTAATTAATTCAATTAAAAAAGTAATTAATTGAAATTCCAATGAAATCATAAACAATTAATGAAATTGAAAATCGTCTTAAAAGGATATATAATTATATAATTCAATTACTTGCAACAGAAACCTTTCAATTATCATGGTTTATTAATTCAATTACAAAAGTAATTGTGGTAATTAAAATCATTTAAAATATATTTTTTGTGGAATTTTTAATTGAAATTGAAATTTCATAATTTACTTTCGCAGTAAAATTTATTGTCGCTTTATTTGACCTGACCAAATATGATTTTACCTTTCACATTTTGGTAGATCTTGTCTAACACTTAAAAAAACATCATTAATTTTAAATTTTAGTTTTTAAAACAAAAAAAACCCCAATAAAACCGAGAAAACATAAAAATTGGCAAAATTTTAAATTAAGTTTTTTTTGCCTTGACACTTCAGTTTCATTAATATTTTATTTTTTGGTGGATACGAACTCCGATTGTTAAATTAATTTTTTTTCTCTTCGCTAAAATTTTGAATATTTATGTAACTGATTAATGTGTTGATTTTGTGAACTCAATGATAATCAGTGATCAAGGGCGGTCAAATTTAAATTATTTTTCGTGGTTTAGGGCGATTTGAACAAATATTCCGTAATAAAATTAAGACTTGATTCCTGCTGCAGAGATTATAAGTCAAATATTTTAAGGATTTTTTTTTCTAATTCCTTCTATTTTTTCTTAAAAGAAAAAATCATTTTTAAGTTAAAAGTTTCAATTTGTCTTAATTTATCTCTGGAAGAAAAGGGGCTGAGTCTTAACTGTCTTATTAAGAACATAAATATTCAATAATAAACAAGTCTTTTTTTTTTGCCTTCTAAGCGATTACAAGACATTTCTTTTTTTGCTTTGAGAGAAAACGCAAGAAAACAGTAGCAGCGTAACCGTTCCACATGATGGACGGACATGGAAATATAAAAAAAATAAACTTAGAAATATAAATGGTTGGGGAATGATGGACACATGGGGAGGGATAAGAGGTATCGAACAAACGCATTAACACTCAAATCGTTTTAAAGAAAGAAATACATATAGACAGACAGACAGACAGACAGACAGACAGACAGAAAGACAGTCAGCCGGCCGGCCGGCTGTTTTTCGTTGCTAATAAAGCTCTGCGTTGCCCATATAACAAATTACCAACATTGTTGTCTGTCTGTCCCTCTGTTTGTCTGTCTGTCTGTCTGTCTGTCTGTCCATTCATATACTCTGCCAGCTTGTCTATTTAATTGTTTAATACAGTTGTTAATATGGCTTTTCTCTGATATGTTTTGCTGTTGATTGAAGCCACATTTATGCCAATTGTAACTGAAACTTGGCAAATAATACAAAAAAAAAAGAAAAAAACGTAATATAACATAACATAACTGCTGCCTCCATCCACTGCACTTCACTTTACAACAATAACAACAACAACAGCTAGATCAACTGTTTTGATTTTCACAGTTGTTGTTGTTGTTGTTGTTGTTGTTGTATAGTTGTTTCCTATAGATGGTCCGATTTCGGTCGTTGGTCGTCATTTGGTTATTGGCTTAAGTTAAATGACTCTTTCTCTCTCTCTGTATGTATGTGTGTGTGTGTGGTTGTTCATTCCATTTATCCAGTAGTTGTTACCCTGAATTGTTTGTTGTATAGTTGGGTGCTAAATAAAATCATTCACCACTCAGTCCACAATTTTTATTTAGTTGTAAAATGGTTTTCATGTTTGATTAAGTGTTAAGTAGAATATGGCCATAGAAAATGTGTTCATATGTATATGTTCATGTTGGTGTGCTTATTCCTTTATGGATCAAATTAATACACTTCGAAAAATTTTTCAATGGTAGCAAAATATTTCTGCTTAAGTTCGTAGGACCAATTTTTAAAAATTCGAATTCAAATAATTGAGTTCATAAAAAAATCTCCAAGAACTCAAAAAGCTTCTCTATAAACCTAAAATAATCTAGTTTTCAATTCTACCATGGAAGAAGTTTTGTTTCTTAGGTTCGAAGGACCAATTCCTAAATTGTTTGAATCGAAATCTCAACAGTTGTGTTTCATCAAACATTTGAGTTGATTGTTTCTCCAGGAACTCACATACTGTTAAAAGTTTCCAATTCTTATATAACCTCTATATAATATGGTTTAGCATTTAATCCACTATTGTAGGCGGTTTATCATTCTATACACCTACCAAATCGGATCGGAATAAAAGTTATACTAAGATAAAACCTCCACCATCTCAGGTGGGATTGTTTGCTGTCCATTGAGTGATACCGACTAAGAATTATCTAAAACCCCTTTAATACAAAAAAAGAATTGAAGCAATTTAGCTATATCTTCTTTTTCTCAAAAACCGAGTTTATAACCCCTTAATGAATGCATATCGCAAGATAACGTTCTGGTTGTTTCTATTTTGCAAATATCGTCGTAGTTTCTAGTGGTTTCTTGATTTAATATTCTGAAATATTTCTTTTAAAAGTTCGAGGCATCTAGGACGAATATAACAAGATCCTTTGGATCAGAATTAGTATATGACAACTTTGAACGACATTCACAGAGACACCTCAAATTTCGCGACTTTAAGTTACCGTATGAATGTACAGATTTTGACGCGGTCAGCAAGAGTAGTTTTGGCACAACTGAGATCGGGATGGACCAACAGTCTCATTGCCTTTTGGTCTTGTATTGACCGTGCCGTCCCAAACATATGTCCTGCATATGGCCAGGGACCACATGATACACGACATCTATTCAACTGCCTGTCCAATCCAACCTCACTCTGTTGTGAAGATCTATGGAACCAATTAATCGAGGTTGCCAGATTCCATGGTCTGGAGTTGAACAACAACATGAACCAAAATTAATAAATTTACTACTTTTTTCCAGCTGTTACAACAACAACGGAAAAAGTACAAAATATAATGATTTTCGTGTTTTTGAGAGCTGAATAAGAGGACGGAAGACATCTTTACAATTTGTCCACTTTTTTACGATTTCCACTCTTACGGAGATCGGTATATGAGATCATTTGAATCTATTTTTGTCTTCCAGTTTTTTAGGAGATTTTTTTTGGGTTCCCTGTTTCTCAATTTAAAGTCAGACTTCTTTGCCTTTAGTCTATAGGATTTGATGCCAATCATCGCTTTATTCTCTAGCCTCATATGGTACAAATTTATAAGGATTTAAAACCATTTTACAAAATCTCAATATCAAAAAATATTGGATTAATTTCGCAGATATTTCCAGGTCCCTGATTTTGGACTGTTCAATGCAATTCTTATTTGATTTCTTTCGGGGTAATCGAACATTAAAATGCTACAGAAAATTTTAGATATTGTGGTTTCCCAGGAGGAGGGAATATGTTTATCCTTCCAAATGTCTGGCAGAGTTCGGAAATAAATAAATTAAATTTCGTATATAGAAGAGAGTCAAGATCTACTAAAATGTTCGATATCAATCGGAGAAGAGTAAACAGTAATCGGAACATTCTAGTCGCAAGTCCTGGTGGAAGAAAAAAAGTACAAAAATTCTTCATCATGGTTTCTCGTATTCTAAATTCTGGTCAGAAGAACCACATCACAAGGGATGGTAGGGAAGTGCCACCAAGGAAGATAAGAATAACTTGGGAATTTTGACGTTTAGCAAGGTTTCCCACCACCACCACACCACAAAACAAGAAGGATGTTTACAAATATTAAAAACAAATCAAATAAATAAACCGGAAAGACGCAAAAACAAATGCTGGAGATGTTTTGTGGAAGCAATGAACTCCGAAAAGGGGTGAGAACTTTTCTGGGTGATAATTCGGGGCACAATAGGGCTTGAAAACATCTATATAGAATTTATGAAATTTTATTCGCCCTTAAAATGATTTCTTGAAGAATAAAAGTTCGGTTTTTTCTTTCAGTGTATTGTGTCAAAAGAAAAAAAAGTAACACCCGGGTATTAGTAGTACATAAATATGTATATTATTGTGCAGCAGTTGCATGATGCAAAAATTGTTATTCTTGTTGTTGCAAGACAAAACAAAAAAAAGAAAAAGCAAAGCAAAGAGAAAGACTAAATAAAATAAATAAAGCTTACGGTTACTTGGCTTCTTTTGGTTAAATTATGCCGGTTGGACGATTGTTGGTTCCATCAAAAACATTATCCGAACATTTAGTACACAATGTATTTGTAACTTTGTGTATGTCTGTGTGTGTTTGTCAGTTTGTACGTTTGTGTATACACAACTGATTGGTTATTGTATCTGTAAGATATGTGAATGTTTGTGCCCATATATGCATTAAAATCTATGTAACACATCCGAATCCGTAGTTATGAATCAGTCAATAATACAAGAAAAAAATTCTTCGTCTTCTTCTTCTTCGTCTTCTTCTTAGTATTTAGCATGGTTGTGTTTATTATGGTAAATGGTGGAAAAAGTATGGGGAGGGGGGAGAGGGGAAATTGGTCTTTATCATAAAAATACCATCATTTTCATATTCTTAAAACATGAACGTTTAACAGAATTTTTATTTTATGCATAAAACAAGATGTTTTCTTTCTTCTTCTTCTTCTACTTCTTCTCGGGGAGAATGTTGTGTTTATAAATTTTAATTCATCTTCATGTTTTTGAACCATGATCATCATGATCATCATCATCTTCATGATGTTCAAAATTGAAACATTTTCAGCTGCTGTTGGTGCTGCTTGCTGTGTTGGCTACCGCTGTTACGACTTTAATGTACAGTTTTTTTTTGAGGCCTCTTTTGTTGGTCAATCTTGTGTGACCAAGAAAAATTTCAAATTCCCCTCTTGTTGTTATTTTTCTTCTTATTCTTCTTCTTTTCGATTTGTATCTCATATGGATATATTTCCAATAATACCAATTAACACTTTTGGCTGTTTTACATCGGTAATGAACGTGCACATGTTATAGTTCAAATCATAAATGTAGTATAAATTACGTTTTTTTTCGCTCGATCACTATTATTTTTGCATACTTATAATAAACTGAATATAAATATAAATATAGATTTCTGTTTAAATCAGCATATTTTTGTTGAAAACTCAATTATGACCATAACTTATTTTTTCATTATCTGTTTCTGTTTCTGTCCACAAAGCCATGACAACAATATCGTTCATTCTCATACATTCGTCATTGTTTTAGTTTTTGCAATTTTATTATTATTAATAAGTTTTTTTCTTAACTTGACCATTATTTTTTTATGGTGTTAAGAAAACTGAAAAGAAGATGAAAAAAAAAGTTCAGAAAAATCGGTGCCGAACTCAAGTGCAGTGGCAGGTACACGATTGCTCTTTTGTTTTTCAATTATTGTCGATATATTTTTTTCATTTTAATCTTTGTACTAAAAAGCAAATTGATTTTTTTTAATTGAATTAATATTAAAAATAAAATATATAACTCAAGACCCCCTTCACTCTTTTGCCGACAACATTTTGAGGTTTTGCTACCGTTTTCTTTATGATATTGAATTTGGATTATATTTGCTTTTATGCTTTAAATTTTTTTCATATTTGAATTTTTTTTCAAACAAAAATTTAATTTTTCTTCAATTATGAAAAGGTCAACTAAAATTTAAAAAGAAAATCACTAGATAATCCAGTTGGAAGGACCATAAAGTAATTTACAAAAGTAATGTTTTCTTATTTAAAAAAAGTCTTTTTTTCTCTTAACACAAATTTTCTTTCCATTTCTTACTTACAAATATTTATATATAAATTTCTTAAATCTTTACAAGGGAAACCATACACTTTACAATTATCCCGACCGAAGGACCTTCACTAAATTTGTCTACTTTTAATTTTTCCCTGATTTTAAAATAATTTCAAATTCTATTGATGTAGAATAGCGATTAAACGGCATATAAAGTCAGTTACAAATATCTGGTTCGAAGGACCTTAAAGAAATCTTAACATATCCTTTAATTGAAGAGTCCTTTATTTTTTATTAATTTAAAAATAAATAGAAGATTTTACGAAACAGCTAATAAAGCTCGTTTTTAATAACAAACCAAATTTTCACTCTCTGGTACAATTAGAATGTATTAGAATACAGTTAAAAGGCGAATTCTTCTCACAGTATTTCGGTGTAAAAGTCTTATATAAACATGAGCTCTTGTGATAGAAATTACGACTAAAAAAAGAGGAAAAAATGTGGCAAAGAATTGAAGATAGACTTGAGACTGTAGAAGAATCGAAAGGGATTGGAAAACCCACAAGGGAACTAAGGATGATAATACAGCCTTGAAGGAATGAAGTCTTGTATGCCCAAATTATCACTTCAATGAAGAAGAGTTGAGGAAATAACCATTGACGTTCCATTTGGATACAAAAAGAACATACATAGAGGAGAACTGCAAATTGCGAATCGAAGAGTTTTACATCTTGGAAATATTATTGGAAAGATACTCTTCTCTTTTATTTAACTTAGGAAACAGATTAGTTGATTAAGATTTACATTTAAAAAGCTTCGATTGAGGTTTTTACCAGCTCTGGTAATATGAAAAATAGTGTTTTATAACAGTTTATTGTTGGTTAAAAATAATTAGCGATTTTCCTAACCATTCAATTCCGAAACACATCTCAAGGTTAATTATCGAATATAACAGTTCCTTGCAAAATGATAGAAGAATCAAACTATCAAATGTATAAGTACGATTTGGATATGTTGAGAATTGTGGCAACAATACGATTTTGGATTTGGATTTGATTTTAAAGAGTTTAGCGAAGTTGCAGTTAATATCTTTGCTCGTATTGTGTTCGGTTGTTATATTTAGTTTGATTCTTTTGCAGAATTTTGATAATCTTCTCCAATAAGTGTTTAATTTGTTTCCCACAATTTATTTCTTGTCTATGAAATTGTTATAATTGATTTTCTGTAATCAGTCCATTTTTATCGCTACTCATACTTATTCCAGGTCTTCTTTCATACAGATGGTCGATTAAATCCAAATCGCTGTATTAAATAAAATTTCTGAATTGGGGAAAATTGGTTTTCTGCTCCGAAGTTATCATTGATTATCTTCCAAACTGCTGCCAATATATCCTTTAAAACTGTTTACCACCTTCAAAGGTCATAATGAATTAACTCTCCAAACTTTGGGGGAATTTACCAGATTACTCAAAGAAACCCACTTTTCTGTAGTCCTGATTGATTAAAAATACTTGTATTTTGGAGAAATATTGTGTTGTTAAGGCTAACAAACACCTAAATGATCTTAAATCTCGATGTAATTTGTTCCAATCTTTGCAAATATATCTGAGGAAAACCCTCAAAGAATATTGCAAAGTTATTATTCATAAACTCTTACGTCATTCGGAATTCACGTACCACCAAGCTTTGCTTAAAAGTCTATAGGTAATTGCAAAGATCATGTTCATAAACACCTGTAACTCTGTTCTGTTGTATTCCAAACTTTCCAGGAATATGTGAAGATATAGTGTTCCTGATCACTTGCATTTTCTGAAAGTCACAATTGGCTGCATTTGGAGCTTTGCAACTTTAGAATATAGGAAAAGAATGGATCTTAAATCCGAATTGATATGCTTTCTCTATTCATATTTAACAAAGCTTTATGAAAAGCTTAAACATGGAAGCTTTTCAACAAATTAAAGTATTTGGCGATATTATGAAAGCTGGCTCTGTTAGCATTATGATCAGACAAAAGGTCTTGGATCTTGTTCCAATATTTCTTTCTTTCGAGATTTCGACAAATCTGATCGCTTACACATTAACATGACATTTGAAAAAACGAATTATCTTATCCCGATATGTGGACACTATAAATAGCAAGAAAATCAATAAATCGGCATTTAAAGTTCATGGAGATATAAAAAGATGTTGTAGGCAAAGAGAGCGGAATGAGAAATGAGAGAGAGAGAGAGAGAGAGAGAGAGAGAGCAATCTGAAAAGTTTGATGTTTTGACACTCATTTAAATAACTGAATATACTAGTAGCATTAGTGTGATCCATTTTTGATGGGGATATTATGCGTTTGTGCAAATGTTTGTAGCGGGCAGAAAAAGTAGTCCTACTACCACTTTGAAGTATACTGTTCGACTCAGAATCACTTCTTGATTCGATTCGGCTGTTCATGTAAAGCTTATTCGTTTGTTGAAAATATCTTAATGAAATCTGTCATGTACTATTATTTTGGCCCAAGGACGATGTCTATTGAAATTGCTTATGTTACGTCCATTATTTCATATACAAATGTCCTCCCAAAAATGGGGTTTTTAGTCCATAAAATTTCTAAATATAAAGCAATAATAACGAAATTTGGCAAACATTAGTATTATTACATTCTACAGCGATGTGCCAAATTATACGAGGATCGGTCCTTTATATATCATAGGTACTATACAATAACCCTGCCAAATATCATCTTGAAACATATAAATCGCACATATACGAGGGTATTGTAGAAGTATTTAGTCAAATTATGATAAATATAAACCATAAACACTGAGCGAAATTTGAAGACCCTCTAGAAAAGAATTCCTTTCAAAAAGACATACATTTTATATATATAAAAGCATAAATAAAATAAAAACAAATTATACGAGGGTCGTTCACAATTTTTTTCGTAACAAACATTTACAATCAACAAGGTGTTGTAGGGTATTACATAGTCGAGCTTGATCGACTAAAACATTTTAACTTTTTTCAAAAATCTGATTACGAATTAAGTCGTAAGTTTTTTTGTTCAGTTAAAATTTGGACTAAATTTGTACTTCTCTTGTGTAACAATTAAAACATCCAATTCAAACATGTGTCACTGCAATTAAATGATTTCATATCTTTTTTCAAAAAAAATACATCGTTTTTTTTCACCCCAAAAATATTTCAATACAACAAAATAAAATTATTATTATTTTTGTTTTTAATCTTCTTAACTAATTAATTTCTATGATGATTTTCCAAAAAAAAAAATAATAATAATAAAATATTTATTTATAAAAAAGAAAAAAACACTTTTTGGAAAGTTAAAATTATAACTTTCGGTTACAAAAATACCAGAAATATTCGAAGAAACGTTGTCCCAAACCCAATAATAATATGATGGTTAATTGTTAAGAAATGGCTATTTATAGGTGATGGATGGTGAATAACATAATAATAACAATTATATTGAAGATGATGGTTAATTTCCCTCTCACCTTCCCCCTCACAACTCCTTTCACCGTTAGAGTTAGACTCTGCATGTGGTAGTGATAATTCAGTTTTATAGTTGGATGTATGGAAAAAGAAAGAAGACTTTAGTATGGATGTTGTATGTATGTATGTGATGTATGTATGTGATGTATGTATGTGATGTATGTATGTATGTATGTGATGTATGTATGTATGTATGAAATGTATGACTCTCTAGTATGGTTGTTATTAAATGTTGGCTATTTGGTTGGAAATAAAAGCGTGTAATTAACACTAATTAATCATAATTCCATAGAAATCATTATATTTGGTGATTTAGCTGCTTATTGTAGTTACTCTGAACAAAAAGAAATAAAAATAAAAAAATACATTAATTCCAAAAAAAAAAAAAAAAAAATACATATAATATTACGCACACACACACACACACACACACAAATATTTAGGAATTATAATTGTTCACATTAACTTAAATAACGAATCAGACACAACCAAACTGAACTGAACCTAAACAGTCAACAACAAAAAAGTACATACAACTAAGACACAGAATTTCTATATACAAACACTTTAAGACTAAATAACAACAATAACAACAACCACAATAATGTTTAAAGTAGAAAATATGTGTGTATATATGTATCGAAATATCACTACATTGAACCAAAAAAGGCCTTGAACTTGTCTTCTTCAGGTTGGGCTGTTTTTATTGTACACTGTACACAATGAACGAACGATTTTATCCACAATATGATGGTGGCGGCGAGTATGGAGAATAATATGAAGTCAGTTGGAGTTTTTGTTTTTTTTTTGTTTTTGCTCATAATGAAATCATAATGATGATGTTTCATTTCATACATTTAACATTCATTTCTACATACTTTTAGTACTTCTACTTCTTGTACTGTAGTTATTTGAGTGTTTTACATGAAAGTGCGTATGGAATGATTTGGTTAAGCTGTTTCTAAGGACAGTGGGATGGATGAATGAGTATAGAAATTTGATTCTCAGATTGTTTATGACATAATCTTCACTTAATCTGAATTAATTTCTTTTCAAATTCTCCTCAACGCTTTACGCAGCCTTCACCGTATTTCCCTCTCTCTCTCATGTTGTGAGTAGCTAATGCAGACTTGGTTATGATATTGCATAGTCTTGGATGTTTCTAAATAAGAGGAAGGATCTAGATGGCAATGATTCTTGACGTTGACGATATCCACTTTATTTAAAAACAAACTTCGCTTCCACTATGCTCCTTAAAAATTTTCCATTGGATAGAAACTATATAAAATTTCGATTGGTTACATTCTAAACTTTGCATTGCATTGTCAAGAAAGAATCTATTCCTTCTCATTACAGAAATCGCTAAGGACTCTTAATATGTTAGTCGTCAGAATATATTGATATAGTTCTTGTTTGTTGAAAATACCTGTCACTTTAGAAAGTGTACATTGATGGGAAGAATTGTAGAATTTTGAAAGGACTTTATTTATTAGAATTTTAAAGGAAGGAAGGATAATTGTTGCATTCCAATCTCAGCTCCTCTCATTTCCAAGACATTGTTCAGAACCAGTATGTTTCTTTTAGAAGTCATATTTAATTGCATTCCAATCTTTGGGAGGAGTTAAGCAGATTGCTCTCATCTTTCCAAAGTTATGGTTGATTGTCTTCGAAAGTTCACCAGAAATCTCGTGAGTTTTTTCCAAGATATTGTTCAGAGCCTCTTATCTCATTCAGAAGTTTCAGGTTATGGCATTGCAATCTCGTCATTAGGAAATATTTAAAAAGGAGTATTCACGATCATTTGCATCCTCCGAAAGTCACAATTGGTTGTATATCAAAATACGCAACCTTAGAAAATGGGAAATTTCAAATTCGTAAATTCAAGATCCGTAAACATAGGTGAAGAACTAAAATCCGAAAGAACCTGAGAGTGCCAGTTTTTCAGTAACTAATCAGAGTCAGATCGCTACCCAATTTTATCTCCACAATATGTTCATTTGACTGTAAGATATGATCTTTCATAAAGCGTCTTTAATTTCAATCGTTCAATGTGTTGACCATAACTTTATTGTTTGTTTTTTTTTTTTTTTTTTTTTTTTTGGGATTCAAATCGTTGTATTCGTTCTCATATGGAGGTTGAGCAAATTTGCATTTCCGGAATATATGCTTGTCCCACCACTTCTTATGAGATCTCTGTATATCTGTTGATGCCCATATCGCCCATCCAAGTTTGTATAGTAAGGAATGGATCTAATTTTTCAGTCCAAATTGACTACAGCTAATATGGTTTGGATTTAATAACCCATCTTCTGAATTGATCAGAAAATTGTACTCCTTTAATATGCTTTAGGTGAGCAAGAATCCAAACGGCAGGTTCCCCATATATAACTTTCATTTGATATATTTTTCCGGTAAAATATCAATTTCCAAAGCTTTAAAATAGATTTTTTTCTTTTCTCTTATTCTCTTTTAAAAATTCCCCCAAAATATCGATCTTTTGCAAATTTAAAACCCAGAGGTGCCCAAAATACAGATTTCCTCCTAAATTTCGAGGTTTGTCCACAAATTCTACTTGCTTCACCCGTACACTTTAAACGACTGTTGCTATTGAGAAGAGCGGGCATTAATTTAATGTTATTTTTTGCTTCTTCACTGCTCTAATCTAAAGTGATACTTCTCATAAGATCGATGTGATTCGCTATGCCTCGATTCAATTATATCAAGTTTCTTTCCGTTCCAATTATCTGATAGTCTTCATCCTCATGTTATCGCTGGTCCCACTGTTCCATATCGAATGTTTAGAAATAAAAGTACTTTCAACATTATTTTTTTTTTTTTGGATTTTTTTTTTTAATGAATTCAGTTAAGTTTTTTTTTCGTTTTTTTTTGTTTGTTAATAATCAATGTGTTCCATACTCTACTTCACTGAGATGATCTGATCTCTCTCTCTCTACCAGCATAAAATGATAAATTTTATATATTTTTTTTAAGTTTTTTTATTTTAATTTTAATTTTTAGAAGGGAAATATAAAACTTTTTTTCTTCTTATGCCCAAATGTCGCTTTAAACTTGTATTAAGTACATGTTTGTGTACCTGTGTGTGTGTGTGAAGCTTAATTATTTTTTTTTAATAAAAAAATAGGGGCTTATAATGATCATTATATTGATGATGACGAAAATTATTTTTTTTAAAGAAGATAATTTAAAAAAATTATATATATTTTAAGAGTTAAAGCTTCAATAACTAATAACCTTGATTACTTAATGTGATATTAAGAAAATGGTATTAATGCATTAATAAATATATTATGTGTAGACAGATTATGTTTATATATATCAGGTATTGGGTATGTATTATGGAGGATATATAAAAAGTCTCCATTAAAAGGTACATGGGGAAAGTAAGAGACCTGGACCTGAAAGGGCTTAAAGCCCTTAATCTGTGCTTCAAACGTATTCCTCATAATCTTAGTATAAACTTATATTCAAGGAATAGAAAACTTAGATTCCCAGAGATCATTTGAAACCTTAAAAGTTTCAGAAACTTGAAAAATCGTATGAAAAAAGTATATAATTTTTAATTTGATTTTATAATTTGATTTCTTTCTATATAATTTCTATATAACTCCGAAATTCTGGACTAAATGATTAATTAATTTATTTTCTCTTTTATTTCCAGGTAAGAATCTTATGCGAGACTCTATAGAAATCGCAAAAATATTCAATTGCAGTAAGTATAAAATGGTAAAAGAATGGGCAACTGGTCAGATATTGCGACAGATTATTGAAATAATGCTCGATATAGATCTCATTAACTTCTCGATTCGATTTAAGGTCAAATAATTTAGTATAGTTTTTTTTTTAAGTTTATAAGTTTAAAAAGAATTTATTGAACTGATTTATGGTACCAGGAACGAAGTGGATCTGTCTGAGAGAGTTTAACACTTCAGGAATCAAATTAATTTACTATATAAAATGGACCGATTTCAATGTACTTTTCTTTTTAACAAGACAATGACTGGATTCTTTTGAGTTAAATCCTTAAGCGGTACTACTTTGCGGACATAAACCATTTAAGGGTTTTCCTTTAATATTTGGCGTTACCTGTTGTTTTTTATATAAAAATCTATTAAAACTAGAGCGAAATATTTGAGGGTTTAAAGAACCACAAATCGTGTTAACTCAAATAAATGAGGAAAATAAACTGAAAAAAGACGAAAATTTAGTATTTTAAAGAAAATAATACGTCCAGAATCGGGAGTACTTTTTACAGTTTCCTTTCTGAAATTCCATTCTGAAAAACATGCTTTATTTTGTTTGGTTATTAAGAACAAGATCAGTTCGAAAAGTGTTAAGAAAAAGTTAAGTTTTCAAGATCAATCGTATGAATGTTTAGAAAAATTTTAGAAGAAATCTCTAACCGATAAACCTCTTCGAGAATTGGACTGTTCTTTTGCCAATTCCATTTAAAAAATTTCATTTTGAAAGATGTAAATTATTTTGATTGGTTATTTAAAACAAGATTCGGAGATTGAAACTTTAAATGATCAATATCTTGTGTTTGTTTAGAAAAAATTTAGACGGACTCAAGATCTCATAAACCATTTCTTTGAGTATTGTATGTGTTATTGCAAATAAATGAGTTGGAACGATTTATTATCAGAAAAAATCGATTGAAAAGTAAAAAAGTTGTTCCGGTTTTGAGATGTACAGCAAACGAGTGATGATAAATAGGTTAAAGACAATATTACGGGTCAAAGTTGACTTGGTTTCCAGAAGATTTTAGACAAAAATTTAACTTAAAGAACATTTTTAATTTAAGGACAAATGGATCTGAACATACATTACATAAGGAAGCTATTGAGGCTAATGTATTCAAAACAACCGACATTTTCCGAAAACCGGTTTTCGAGTTATTTGAAAAATAAGCTTTTCAAAAAAACCGGTTTCGAATAAGGTTTTGTTAAAAATATCATGTAATGACCTTTATTTTGTTGGCGTTTTTCGGTTCGATTTAAATCTGTAATTTACGCTATACAAAAGCTTTTTCTTTAAGTCCTGAATATGTCTAAATATAGTATATCTCTTTTCTCTTAATGAAACTGAATAATTAAAAGTTAAAAGTGATTTAAAAATCGGTTAACCGACTGAAAAAACCGTCATGTTGAATAATTCAAAAATAGAAATCATTCGAAAACGGATGGTTTTCTGTACTACAAAACAACCGGTTAATCGGTTTCGGTTTTTGAATACACTAATTAAGGCAAAAGAACGTGTAACTGTTAAAAACTGTACAGTCGCTCGCAGCGAGAGTGTCTTCAAGCAGAATAAATTTAAAATTCGTTTTAGCCGAAATAAATTTTGAATATAAAATTTAAACATCTCAGCTCTTCCCTCTGAATTTTTGGCCTCATGGGGGGTGACCATTATAAAAAAACACACCACCACCACACCTTTTTGTTGAGAATAATTTCAAAGAAAAATTTTTCCACTAAATAAGATTAATTACTGCAAACCTCTCTGACAAAGATCCATAGATAATCTGAACATTTAATTACAAACCATGACTTTTAACTTTTTCTCTTCTTATTTTGTATTGTTGTTAATATCAAAGAGAGAGTGAGAGAGGAAGAGAGGAGAAAGGTAAAGGTTTTTTCTTTTGTTCGATTGTCATGAATTAATGATCGCAAGTGATCATTTATCTTCTTTTATGAAAACAAAAAACACTTTATTATCATAAACCCTGAAAAGGAAAACTAAAAAGAAAAAAATTGTCGTCTAGACTTTAAGAGAATTTCTGAAATGAAATTAAATGAAATGAAATGAAAAAAAAGATGTTAACGAATAATTAGGGCTGGAATAAAGGGGCAAGTGAGAGAGGTCTTAATATAGAGGATGACTGACTTCTACCTGTTAGAATAAGAAAAAAATTACACCTGTTTTATAAGTTTTGTTGTTGTTGTTGTTGCTGTTGTTGTTGTTTCCTCTCACATTTAGAGGTTAATATTTTTTTGAAATATAAATTTTATTTATTTTTGTTTCACATTCTTTTCTCACATGTTTCTCCCTTCTAAAAAAAAAGAAATAGAATTTATTTTATTTTGCTTAACTTTTACTTTTTTATTGTGATTTTAAATGGAAAAGAAAACAAAAAAGAATCTTATTATTGCATCATCATCATCATTGACGGTCGTCTTCATCATTATTGTCCCCGTTTTTTTGTTTTCAATAACAATTTGTGAAAACAGGTACACAAGCAACACTGAAATAAGTGTTGTCTTAGTCAGTAGGAAAAATCAGCTAAAGAAAATGAATGAAAACGTAAAGATTTCACCGAAAATATAAACCAACAATCTCTGACCCCCAGTTGTGTTTAGAAAACCGGAGTTCAAGATTCCACATACACACATATATATCGCTTTTGGCATCCCATTCCACTGCCAAACAATTCCATCCATTCATTCATTCACTCATTCATGTTCTTGTTAAGCAGCAACAACCACGTGCAACATATTATTTCCTTTTTTATTTTCCTTTTCTTACCTTATTTTCTCAGTTTTTCCTCATCTTTTCTTTTTTCATATTATTTTTATTACTTTTATTAGTATTTTATTTTATTTTATTTTATTTTTTTTTTGTCTATGTGTGTTGTCTATCTCTCTCCATTTGTCTGTCTGTCTATCTGTCCGTCCGTCCATGCGGTGTTTTTGGCCTAAATCTTTTTATATTTTGTTTCATTTTTTTATTTTATTTTTTGTTTTTTTATTTTTTATTATTTCTGGTTCCAAAAGTCTCTTCTTATAGCGAAGAGTAACATGTTCAAGTTTTTTTTAAAGGTCGTCTTGTTGCCTTCTTTATTTTTTTCCCCGTCAAGTACATTTTTTTCTTAACTTTTTATTTCTGTTTTTTATTTTTCTATACAATTTTCCGGTATTTTTTTTTTTGGTTCTTCTACTCCTGGTTCATTGTATATGTATGTAGGTTTGTGTGTGAGTGTGTGCTTTAACACACATATGTGTTGTAATCATTTTATTATTTTACTGTTATTGTTGTTATTTACTTTTATTTTGTTATTTTCCTCTTTTTCTTACGATTTTTCTTAACGTAATTCTTGTTGTTATTCCTTCTTAAAAATACATAAACTTTAAACTCTTTTGATGGAAATTATTTTTTTTAAAGGGAAATTTCTTAAAATTTTCAATTTTTAGGAGAATTTTTCCCAAATTTCGTATTTAAGAAAATTTTGCTATGAATTTTCTATTTAAAGGGATTTTTTTATAAAATTTCCTTTTTAATAAAGAAGAAAATTTTTCCAGAAAATTTCCTTTTTATAGGAAATTTTCAATAAATTTCCTTTTTACAGGAAATTTGTAAAATTTGTAGTAAATTTTTTGTATAAAAATATTTTTTATATTAAATTTCCTTTTTAGAAGAAATTTATTGTAAATATCTTTTTTTAGTGATTAAATAATAATTTTAATTTTTAAAGGAAATTTTCAATAAATTTCCTATTTAAGGAATTTTTTTTTAATAAATTTCTATTTTTAAGGAAAATTTTAGAAAATTTTTCATATTAAAGAAATTTGGAGGGTAAATTGGTCATTTTCTAAATTTCCTTTTTAAAGTTAATTTATAGTAAATTTCCTATTGAAAGGAAATTTATAAATAAATCCCGTTTTTAAGAGGGACTTTTAGTTAATTAAATTTGTGTCAAATTTCCTTTTTTGGCAAATTTATAGTGAACATTTTTTAAGAAATTTCCATTAAAAAAATTATATTAAATTTCCTATAAATTCGAATTTATTTTAACAAAAAAATTGTTAAATTTTATTTTAAAGAAATTTTTTATAGAAAATGTTCATTTATGAAAAAAAATTTTGTAAAATTTTATTAAAACATTAATAATATAGAATATTTTCATTATTATTTTTTTACAAAAATATTGTTTTTGAAGATTTTATAAAAAAAAAATTGTAGGGAATTTTTGATTGAAAATTTTCAAAAAAAAAAAAAAAAAAAAAAAATATTTTTATTTATTAAATTTTCTTTAATAATTTTATATTTTTAGGATTTCATTAAAATTTTTATTATTATTTTTTAATTTTATCAAAAATATTGGTTAAGAATTTATTTTTATAGAAAATTTTTGATGAACAAATTTTATTTTTATAAAAAAGAATATTTGTTTTTTTCTTAAAACAATTTTTTTTTAATTGTTTTAAGAAATTTAAATTTGCTTTTTATTGTGGTTCGACAATCAATATTTGCTTCGTAGGGGATTGCCCTTCCCCCCTTATTCTATCCATCTTATATTTTATCAAGTGAAACAGTTTCTCTGAGAAAGTTGTTGGAACCAAATTTGGAAACTCTCACTGTTGTAGTTTTTAGGTATTCGATAATCAATATTTACTTTGTATGGGCGGTACCACTCCCCTTAGTCCTATCGGAATTTTTTGATAGCCTATGTTACATTCGGATATACTGGAATCACTCTGGATCATTCTGGAGTTTCATCGAAATCGGACCAACCGTATTAGAGTCCATATGTTAGATAGATAGATAGATAGATAGATAGATAGATAGATAGATAGATAGATAGATAGATAGATAGATAGATAGATAGTTAGTTAGTTAGATCCATAGATAGATCCATAGATAGATAGATAGATAGATAGATAGATAGATAGATAGATAGATAGATAGATAGATAGATAGATAGATAGATAGATAGTTAGATCCATAGATAGATAGATAGATAGATAGATAGATAGATAGATAGATAGATAGTTAGATCCATAGATAGATAGATAGATAGATAGATAGATAGATAGATAGATAGATAGATAGATAGATAGATAGATCCATAGATAGATAGATAGATAGATAGATAGATAGATAGATAGATAGATAGATAGATAGATAGATAGATCCATAGATAGATCCATAGATAGATAGGTAGATAGATAGATAGATAGATAGATAGATAGATAGATAGATAGATAGATAGATAGATAGATAGATCCATAGATAGATAGGTAGATAGATAGATAGATAGATAGATAGATAGATAGATAGATAGATAGATCCATAGATAGATAGATAGATAGATAGATAGATAGATAGATAGATAGATCCATAGATAGATAGGTAGATAGATAGATAGATAGATAGATAGATAGATAGATAGATAGATAGATAGATAGATCCATAGATAGATAGATAGATAGATAGATAGATAGATAGATAGATAGATAGATAGATAGATAGATAGATAGATAGATCCATAGATAGATCCATAGATAGATAGGTAGATAGATAGATAGATAGATAGATAGATAGATAGATAGATAGATAGATAGATCCATAGATAGATAGGTAGATAGATAGATAGATAGATAGATAGATAGATAGATAGATAGATAGATAGATAGTGAGATATAAAGATAGATTTTTTATTTTTCTATTCGCTGAAGAATTTTTGTGAAATATCGTTATCGCAAATTTTCGCAAAATGTCGCATTTTGTTGCTTTTTAAATCCTGTTGAATTCCTGTCTTCGATATCGCTATCTTAATCAGATCTTTTATATTTTTTATTATTTTTTATTGTTTTTTTATTTTGTCTAGTTTTCTTTAAAAAAATTTCCTTTTTTTGTTGTTTGTTTTTCCTGCTTCTTCTTCTGTTTCTTTTTATTTTTCATCATATAAAAATGTAATAAATGATGATGAAAAAAAAAACTCCATAAAAATGTCTGCTTCAATTTCTAGTACAACGACTTGACTGACTAAGTGAGTGACTACTAAGTGGCAGTGGCGGTGGATACCGGAATCCAGTTTTTTTTTACGATTTGTCGCTATTTTGCTTGCGTATGTTATTTGTCTGTCCGTTCATGCGTCTGTCTGGAGTATTCTTTGAAGAGAATTTGTGTTATAAAGTTGTGTGTGTGTGTGTGTCTGTGTTTTTTGACGTTCCCTCTTTAAAATGTTGTTCTTTTTTTTTGGTTTCGTTGATAAAACGTCCTTGAAAGATTTAGTTTTTATTATTATCGGTCCATAACAACAATAAAAAATAAAGAAAAATATTGAAATAAAAATAAATTAAAGTGAATTTTTTAGTGATGAGTTTTTTCAAGAGTTTTGTGTTTACAGGTGAATTTATATCGGGATCGGGATTTGTCTTGGGGAAGTTTTGAGAAATTTTTTGTAATTTTTTTTTATAAAATCAATATTTCACTTCCATTTTAGGTTTTATTATGACTTTATTTCTTTCTTCTTGAGAAAATCATAATTAAAAATTATTTTCCGTGAAAAAAAGTTTCAGTTCAATATTTGTTTTTGTACCCTACACCATCATAGGTAATTGGGGTCTAATGCGTTTGTGCAGAAGTTTGTAACACAAAGAAAAAAAATATTATTCAAACCACTTTTAATCATACCGTTCGACTTAGAATCACTTTCTGATTCGATTTCACAATGTCCTGCCGTCTGGCTGGTTGTCCATGTAAACCTTGTGTAAAAAAATGCAGGTCGCAATTTAAGAGATATTTTTATGAAATTTGGCAGGTGTCATTATTTTGACCCAAAAAGGATGCCTATGGAAATTGGTAATGATGAGTCCATTTTTACACCCCGCCCTCATACAAATGTTCCTTCCGGAATGGTGTTTTAAGGTCATAAGAGTGTAATATATAAAACGATTTTAATGATATTGAGCACAAATAAGTCTTATAGTAATCGTAAACGGTGTGCCAAATTATACGATGATCGGTTCATTATTTTTTATCGGTAACCATCCTTCCCAATATCACTTTGGAGGGTTTAAATCAGGCATATACATTGATATCATGTTAAGAGTTAGTCAATGTAAGATAAACATAAGCAGAAAGCGATGTTCGAAATTTTACGAGGGTCGACGCATAATTTCTTCTATCTCCCATATAACGCTTCCGAAAATCCTTTTAATATTCATTAATTTTACATAATAAAATACTTCACTCTTTAGCTTAAATTAGAAAACAAATTATACGAGGGTCGTTAATTAAATTTTCGTCCATAATTTCTTCTAGCTCCCATACGCACTAATTCAACATGAGTGTTTGTACTGCACTCTTAAACATTAATTAAAAATTAACTTTATACGAGGGTGGTTCATTAATTTTTGGTAGCTAAAACTTATAACCAACAAAGTGGTGTAGGGTATTAAATAGTCGAACTTAAACGATTATAACTTCTTACTTTTGTGTTATTATTATTTATTTGTATCTGTAACATACTTTGTTGTATGTATTTCAAGAAATCAACAACAACAAAATAATTTTCTTTTTTTTGTAATTTTTTTTTTAATTATTTCAACATGAGTGATCAAGTAAATCGTGTTTTAATTTCCTAGAATTATAGAAATCTATGGTTCGTTGGTTGGAAGTCATTTTTCTTTTAAACTGAAGAAATATAAACGTTTTTTTTTTTACAATTCACAAGAAAATTTCTTCATTATTAATATAACAACAACAACAATTACAACAACAAATAATCAGTCTTTAATGGACAAATTTCATAAAATTGTATTTAAAACAAATAAGAATGTTATATTCGACCATGCCAACTCTTTAATACCCTCCATTACAAATGCGTCTGAAGAAAATATATTATATTTCGTACATACATATTCACACATACACTCACAGACGCAGACATTATGTATTATATTAATGAGTTATATTTTTGGCAATAACTTTTCTTTTCCACTGAACCGATTTTGATAAATTTTGGAATGATAATGAAGTACATATAACATTATGTTATGACAAAATCTTTTTCTTATTTATCGTTCTTTAATTGACAGTTTTTGTGAAAATTCTTCGTTGGAACTTAGAGATTGTCCCAGATATCGGTCTATATGTTTTGATATATTTAGCAGATTTTACTGATTTTAAATAGGAAACTTCTCAGGACAATAATAAATATTCAGGCCAAATTTCATTGATCTCTGACCTTAGTGTATTCAAAAAAACAGATATTTTCAGTAAACCGGTTTTCGAGTTATTCGCAAAATGGGCTTTTCGTACAAACTGTTTTCGAATACCGTTTTATGTCAAAAAATCAGTTAACCGGTTTTATTTGATTATTAAAAAATGTATAGAAAAAATACTTATTTAGAGTTTAACCGATAAAAGCATATACAGTGCAATGGCCTTTATATGGAATGATGTTGAAATAATTATTCGATCATACTCAAAGAGTGGGGTCTAAACGTTTTTTGTTAGCGTTTTTCAGTATCGTATTTTAAAAATATGAGTCCTAGATACCATGGTTTCATTAAAATCCATTATTTCACCTTTAAAGAAACTCTTTTTTTCTTTATATTGTGAACAAGTTGAAATTATAGGTCTATATCTCTTAACCTTACAAATCGTTTCAGAATATAATGTCTAAGATTGTATTGAGTACTTTGCTCTTGTAACACAGGGAATGAAAAATGTTATATGTTCTCAGTTATGGCGGAATATAGAAAAATGATGGTGAATATTTAAGTGAAACGCTTAAAAGTGTCTTCCATTAAAAACCGGTTAACCGACACAAAAAAACTGACATGACGAATAATTCAAAAATTGAATTAATTTGAAACCGGTTGGGTTTACTGTAATGTAAAAATAACCGGTTTCCTGTGTCGGTTTCTGAATAAATCATCTCTGAGCGTGCCAACAACAGGCAGACAGACAGACCGATATAGCTAAATCGATTCGGGTTTTAATTTGATGCAAGTTAATATGGGGTCTGAAATGATTCCTTCTTAGCGTTACACATGCAATGACAAACTTAATATGCCCACTTTACCACTTGTGTGTGGTGCAGGGTATTAAAACCGGCAAACAAATAAAATGATTTTTCAAAACACTTGATTTTTTTGTTATAAAAAATCTAAATATAATTTGTTTGTTTATTATAAAATACCGGCTTTTTTTGTTAAAAAAACATTTATTTTTAAAAAATTTGTGAGAGTTTTTTTTGTTGCCATAAAAAATCTTTTATTATTTTTATTTCCTTTAAGATTTTTTTGTGTTCAACAATAAAAAATGACGAATATTTTATTTCTGAAAAATATATATATTTTTTATATATATTTTTTTTGTTGGCCAAAACCATGACTTCTTAATTATTTGGGGTCAATAAACAGCAGGGGAATGAAATTTCAATTTAATACTTAATCGCTCACTTTAGGAAACAACAAAAAATATTCTTTAAATGCAAAAAATAATAATAATAATAATAATAATAATAATAATAATAATAATAATAATAATAATAATAATAATAATAATAATAAAAATAATAATAATAATAATAAAATAAAATAAAAATAATAAAAATAAAATTAGATTTTTTATAAATTAATTAACAAATAATTATGATTTTTTATAAAAATAAATTTCAAATAAAAAAAATTTAGAAATTTTTTTTAGAAATTTTCTCTAAAATTCTAAATTTTGAGGAAAATTTTCTAAAAGAACGAAATTTGTTTGAAATTGTTTTTAGAACAAATTTATAAATAAAACAAGTAAAAAGTTGTGGGCGGTCAAGTTCGACAGTTCAATATCTTTCACCATATTGTTGATTATAAGTCTTAGCTACCATAAATTAATGAACCACCCTCGTACAAAGTTATTTTTTTAATTTATGCTTAAATGTATTAATGGTATTAACACTCATGTGGAATTAGTGCGTTTTAAAAGGAATTTTCCTGAAGACTTTATATGGGCGCTAGAACAAATTATGGACCGATCCTCGTCAAATTTCGCACATCGATATTTATTTACATTTGTCTTGATTTGATAAATTTTTATTACGATACCAGCATATTCAAAGTGTTATTTGGAATAGGAGTTAAATAGGACCTGTGAAAAATAATGGACCGATCCATGCATAATTTAATGAAAAAAAAAAAAAAAAAAAAAAAAACATTTACAAAATTGCTCCCAACACATGAGGAAGGAAGCAGTCCGGACTATTTGTTAAGCTAATACAGGTAAAAAAGCATACAAAGCTCTAAAGGACTGCATGATGGATTTGACCAACTTCCTGGTTAAAACTTTTATATTGCTGATGCTCAAGAGAGTGCTGAAGATGAGTTTGGGATCTAAAAGTAATCATTAGTCACAAGAAGCTCTTGATATTAGAAGCAATACGCCCTCTATAATACCAAAATTTACGTCAAAAAATGTTTTCCAAAAAGGCTGTTTCCATTCATAAGACTTCACAATGCGTCTACTTACTTTTAGCCAGACTTGACATCATATCATTATGGTAAAAAAGGACTTGAGTGTTACACGTGATACAATAATACGGTATTTGTACCAATAAAGGCAAATCCTTTAAATTTGTCGGTGTAGACCAGTGGTGAGATATTGGGCTCTTGTGAAAAGAGAATTGAAGAGCATAATAAAGTGTCCTAAAGTGTACTGGAATGTCTGTTCGAAATTAAATTAAAATTATAAAAAATAATACATTTTTCATTTTTAATTAACGTATATGTATGTTAAGAATTATTTAATCTCACTCCTTATAATTGAAATGTCCACAAATGGAATGGAAATTTCCATATATTCAAAATTTCTAGTTTTTTTAAATACAAAAAATAATTTATTATTGTTCTTTTCTCTTCATAAGACAAAATAACTTCAATTTGAGATTTTTAATGTCACAAATCATCATCATTCTATCAATAGTTTATGTTAATTTGGTTTTTTTAGGCATTTTAAAAAGTGATTTAAAAGTGATTTAATGAAAAAAAAACTAGACAAATTTTATAAAAAAAAATTGTTCAGTAATTAAAAATCATGTATCCGTTTCCTGTTCTCAACATAGGAAAGAACTTATTGAGAATAATATATTGAAATTATGATAAAAACAAAGATTTTTTTCACAACTAACTAGCATTTACACGGTGCGCTTTACAGCACAAAAATTGTCCAAAGTCCAAGATCTCGAAAGAAATTTCAGATATCAGAACGTGTGTTACAAAAAAGTAATTTAGATCAAATTTGAAAATTTTCGCTGTAGTTTTTCTTTAGTTATTCGATAATCAATAATTGCTTTGTATGGCGCTACTTCTCCCCCTGATCCTATCCACCCTACATTTTGTTCAGTAACATAGTTCCTTGAGAAAGTGATTGGGACCTAATTTGAAAATTCTTAATATTTGTTTGCATCGGGGATACCCCTCGCCTTGGTCCTGTCCGTACTATATTTTATCCAGTAAAAACAGATCCTTGAGAAAGTGATTGAGACCAGATTTCCAAAGCTTTCTTTTGTAAAATTCCTTAGATGTATGATAATCCTTTTTATGGCTGGTACCCCTCCCCTGGTCACACATTCACACATACATTCTAATATACATACACACATTCTATTTTATATATATCTTTCACAATAGTTTTCAATTAATATATAAGTGTCCATAAAAAGCTTAAGAAATAATTCCTCTTTTGTCTTCCCTAAATTTTCTTTCAGTCGTGTGTGTGTGAACAAAATATTATTTATTTTGTAAAAAATACGATAATTTTAATGATTTTGTAGAATTTCATTAAACATCTGTTGGTTTTCTTGTTTTACATTTAAATAAAATCTAAAACAAAAAAGTGAAGTCAAATAAATCTTCCTCAACAAAATTCAGGGCATAAAAACCAAACAAAAACCCAAAAAAAAAACATCTTGTTATTTTGTAGTTATAGTCTTTTTCTTTAATATTCATTAAAATGTTGAGTAGATAATAATGATGATGTTGATAATAATCATGATGAAGAGTCAACAAATACTGACTAAATTGTGAATCTTGTTTCTTTCCATGGTTGAATTAATTTGTTATGGAAAAGGAAAAATAAAATTTATTTATTGGCCAAAAATTGGAGGGATTTATTTTTGGCATAACTGTTGTGGTCAAAATTCTTTGTATACAGTTCAGGTTAGATTTGCATTAAGGTTATACTAAAGTCTTTAAATTATAGTTCCAATTAAAATATAATTTATTGATTTTAGGTCTGATTAGAATAAAGTCTATAGACTTTAGTACCGATTAGAATAAAGTCCATAGATTTTAGTACCGTCTAGAATAAAGTCTATAGGTTTTAGTTCCGATTAGAATAAAGTCTATAGACTTTAGTTCCGATTAGAATAAAGTCTATAGACTTTAGTACCGATTAGAATAAAGTCTATAGGTTTTAGTTCCGATTAGAATAAAGTCTATAGACTTTAGTACCGATTAGAATAAAGTCTATAGACTTTAGTTCCGATTAGAATAAAGTCTATAGACTTTAGTTCCGATTAGAATAAAGAATAAAGTCTATAGACTTTAGTTCCGATTAGAATAAAGAATAAAGTCTATAGACTTTAGTACCGATTAGAATAAAGTCTATAGATTTTAGTACCGATTAGAATAAAGTCTATAGACTTTAGTACCGATTAGAATAAAGTCTATAGACTTTAGTACCGATTAGAATAAAGTCTATAGACTTTAGTTCCGATTGCAATAAAGTCTATAGACTTTATTCTTTATTCTAATCGGAACTTAAGTCTATAGACTTTAGTACCGATTAGAATAAAGTCTATAGACTTTAGTACCGATTAGAATAAAGTCTATAGACTTTAGTACCGATTAGAATAAAGTCTATAGACTTTAGTACCGATTAGAATAAAGTCTATAGACTTTAGTTCCGATTGCAATAAAGTCTATAGACTTTATTTTTTATTCTAATCGGAACTAAAGTCTATAGACTTTAGTACCGGTTAGAATAAAGTCCATAGATTTTAGTACCGTTTAGATTAAAGTGTATAGATTTTAGTTCCGATTAGAATAAAGTCGATAGACTTTAGTACCGATTAGAATAAAGTCTATAGATTTTTGTTCCGATTAGAATAAAGTCTATTGACTTTAGCTCCGATTAGAATAAAGTCTATAGACTTTAGTTCCGTTTAGAATTAAGTCTATAGATTTTAGGTCTGATTAGAATAAAGTCTATAGACTTTAGTACCGATTAGAATAAAGTCTATAGACTTTAGTACCGATTAGAATAAAGTCTATAGACTTTAGTACCGATTAGAATAAAGTCTATAGACTTTAGTACCGATTAGAATAAAGTCTATAGACTTTAGTACCGATTAGAATAAAGTCTATAGACTTTAGTACCGATTAGAATAAAGTCTATAGACTTTAGTACCGATTAGAATAAAGTCTATAGACTTTAGTACCGATTAGAATAAAGTCTATAGACTTTAGTTCCGTTTAGAATTAAGTCTATTGACTCTAGTTCCGATTAGAATAAAATCTATATACTTTAGTTCTGATTAGAATAAAGTCTATAGACTTTAGTACTGATTAGAATAAAGTCTATAGACTTTAGTACCGATTAGAATAAAGTCTATAGACTTTAGTACCGATTAGAATAAAGTCTATAGACTTTAGTACCGATTAGAATAAAGTCTATAGATTTTAGTACCGACTAGAATAAAGTCTATAGACTTTAGTACCGATTAGAATAAAGTCTATAGACTTTAGTACCGATTAGAATAAAGTCTATAGACTTTAGTACCGATTAGAATAAAGTCTATAGACTTTAGTACCGATTAGAATAAAGTCTATAGACTTTAGTACCGATTAGAATAAAGTCTATAGACTTTAGTACCGATTAGAATAAAGTCTATAGACTTTAGTACCGATTAGAATAAAGTCTATGGACTTTAGTTCCGTTTAGAATTAAGTCTATTGACTCTAGTTCTGATTAGAATAAAATCTATATACTTTAGTTCTGATTAGAATAAAGTCTATAGACTTTAGTTCCGTTTAGAATTAAGTCTATTGACTCTAGTTCCGATTAGAATAAAATCTATATACTTTAGTTCTGATTAGAATAAAGTCTATAGACTTTAGTACCGATTAGAATAAAGTCTATAGACTTTAGTACCGATTAGAATAAAGTCTATTGACTTTAGCTCCGATTAGAATAAAGTCTATAGACTTTAGTTCCGTTTAGAATTAAGTCTATGGATTTTAGGTCTGATTAGAATAAAGTCTATAGACTTTAGTACCGATTAGAATAAAGTCTATAGACTTTAGTTCCGTTTAGAATTAAGTCTATAGATTTTAGGTCTGATTAGAATAAAGTCTATAGACTTTAGTACCGATTAGAATAAAGTCTATAGACTTTAGTTCCGTTTAGAATTAAGTCTATAGACTTTAGTTCCGTTTAGAATTAAGTCTATTGACTCTAGTTCCGATTAGAATAAAATCTATATACTTTAGTTCTGATTAGAATAAAGTCTATAGACTTTAGTTCCGTTTAGAATTAAGTCTATTGACTCTAGTTCCGATTAGAATAAAATCTATATACTTTAGTTCTGATTAGAATAAAGTCTATAGACTTTAGTACCGATTAGAATAAAGTCTATAGACTTTAGTACCGATTAGAATAAAGTCTATTGACTTTAGCTCCGATTAGAATAAAGTCTATAGACTTTAGTTCCGTTTAGAATTAAGTCTATAGATTTTAGGTCTGATTAGAATAAAGTCTATAGACTTTAGTACCGATTAGAATAAAGTCTATAGACTTTAGTTCCGTTTAGAATTAAGTCTATAGATTTTAGGTCTGATTAAAATAAAGTCTATAGACTTTAGTACCGATTAGAATAAAATCTATAGATTTTAGTTCCGATTAGAATAAAGTCTATAGATTTTTGTTCAAATTAAAATGAAGTTGGTAGACTTCAATTCTGAGAAGACTAAATTCTACAGCCGTAAAGTTCAGATTAGATTGAAGTCTTTAGATCTATTAATCTCAAAATTTGGGTTTTTAATTAAATTATTTAATTAATTTGTATTCAAAACTTCTTACAAACTTTTGTTTGCAAATTTATTTATGGTTTAAATGTCAAAACGCTCCTTAAACTAATAACACTTCCGATTACTCATACTTCTTCTCCTTTCAAATCTTCTTTTAAAAATAAGAAACTTAAAAAAAGCTCATGAATTAAGTTTTGATAAAAAACAAAAGTTTTGTGAGTCCTTTTTTTAGTTATTAAAAAGTTTAAATAATAAAATGCAAAAGAAATGTTTAAATGTATTCAAAATTTCTTAAGAGTTGTTGTTTGGTCCTGATTAGGAGTAAAAGGAAATGAAATACACTTAATCCCATTTGGCATAATTGAAACCCTTTATTGGGAAACAAGAAAAAAATCAATAAATCCTTATGGGATTTTTTTTCTCTTTTCCTTCAAAATGCCAAAATAAAAAATTATGGAAATTTTATGCAAATTATAGTAAGTTTTTTTTTAAAGGAAATACTATAATTTTTTTTTGTTTCATGAATATTTTTTTTAATATTGGAAAGAGGAAAAAAATTGGAATAAAATTTAAGAATAAAAAAATAATTTTTAATAAAAATTTTAAATCAAAATATTGAAATTAAATCAAATAGAAATTTTTAAGAAACTTTGCCAGTTTTGCATAAATATTGGTTCGAAAGCAAAAAACAAAAAAAGGGGTCAGTGATTGCATAAGCCAAGGACGGACGGACAAAATTGACAATCATTTCCAAAAGCTGTCGGACGATTGAATACTTACAAAAATATTTGTGTATAAAGAAAACAAAAAACAAAACAAAAAAGTTAAATACGCATAACAACCAACTTAAGGTATGAAACCATAAAAAATTTTAAATTAACCAAAACCAAATGAAAAGTATTTTTTTTTCTTTTTGCCCCCCTCTGCTGTCCGTCCTCCCTCTTTTGTAATTTAATTTCTTCTTTTCTGTCATTGCAAAATTACAATCAATAAAGCTTAAAAGTCTCACCACTAAATCTTATATAAAACTCTGTTCTCCTTTCTCTTTTTAGTAGAATTAAATTTATTTTCTATCTCTTTCCTTTGTGTTCTTCCATTTCATGCATTAATTTTGCAAAATAATTTTGATTTCCCTTCAGGGAATACTTGCGAATTTGCAAGAGTTAAGAGCTTTAGATTTCTTCTTATTGCGTGTTATTTGTGGGAAATTATAGTAAATTTATTACGATTTTAGTTTTTTTTTATTGGAAGAAAAAAGGAAATTTTAAAAAAGTTTATTTTATAAAAAATTAAAGAGATTCTTTTTAGGGGGTTTCAAGTGGAAATATATATATCGGAAATAGACTTCAGTTCCGATTAGAATAAAGTCTATGAGACTTTAGTTCCGATGAGAATAAAGTCTATAGATTTTAGTTCCGATTAGAATAAAGTCTATGAGACTTTTGTTCCGATTAGAATAAAGTCTATAGATTTTAGTTCCGATTAGAATAAAGTCTATAAATTTTAGTTCCGATTAGAATAAAGTCTATAGACTTTAGTTCCGATTAGAATAAAGTCTATAGACTTTAGTTCCGATTAAAATAAAGTCTATGAGACTTTAGTTCCGATGAGAATAAATTCTATGAGACTTTTGTTTCGATCAGAATAAAGTCTATAGACTTTAATTCCGATCAGAATAAAGTCTATAGACTTCAGTTTCGATTAGAATACAGTCTATAGACTTTAGTTCCGATTAGAATAAAATCTATAGACTTCAGTTTCGATTAGAATACAGTCTATAGATTTTAGTTTCGATTAGAATAAAGTCTATAGATTTTAGTTCCGATTAGAATAAAGTCTATGATACTTTTGTTCCAATTAGAATAAAGTCTATGAGACTTTTGTTCCGATTAGAGAAAAACCTATAGATTTTAGGTCCGATTAGAATAAATTCTATAGACTCTAGTTCCGTTTAGAATAAAGTCTATAGACTCTAGTTCCGTTTAGAATAAAGTCTATAGACTCTAGTTCCGTTTAGAATAAAGTCTATAGACTCTAGTTCCGTTTAGAATAAAGTCTATAGACTCTAGTTCCGTTTAGAATAAAGTCTATAGACTCTAGTTCCGTTTAGAATAAAGTCTATAGACTCTAGTTCCGTTTAGAATAAAGTCTATAGACTCTAGTTCCGTTTAGAATAAAGTCTATAGACTTTAGTTCCGTTTAGAATAAAATCTATAGATTTTAGTTCCGATTAGAATTAAGTCTATAGACTCTAGTTCCTTTTAGAATGAAGTCTATTGTCTTTAGTTCACTTCTATGGACGTCAATTCTATGAACTTGTGTTCTGATTAGTCTATGGGTTTAACTAGGGTCTTAGACTTAAGTTCAGATATACTAAAATCGAACTAACTAAAATCTATATATTTTAGTTCAGATAAAACTAAAGTCTATAAAATTGTCTGTGAAATCTACTGGCCGTCTTATGTGTTTACAAGACCTGTCATATCCCTTTAAAAGTAATATCATGTTGAGGGGTTTAAACATTTTAATTTTAAAATTAAGTTTATAATTTTTAAAAATAATGAAAAATAATTTTCTTAATCTTTTTTATTTTCAGGTAAGAATCTTTAAAAATATAGTGAAATATATAAATCGAGTAAGTAAATTATAAGACATAATATCTGAGTCGACCATGAGTTAATTTTTGGTTTTGTATTAATTTATAAAACTATATCGGATAACAAGAGATCTGTTTTAATTGTCTTTGAAATCTGCTAAATTGTTTTAAAATTCGGGAGGTTTTCATAGAGTAAATTGGTGTAAATTGTCCCTGTTTTATTATTGGTATTCCTGTCAAGGAATTTTTGTTTTAAGTTCCAATTGATTTTTATTTTTCGCCTAGAAAATGAGCGTTGTGTTCTAACGAATTTAATTAGCATTTTTTTATTTAAAAACTCCATTTTTATTTTTTTGATCAAAATCACAGAAGATCGATATCATTTGAAGGAATATCTGACATGTTCTTCAAATATATAACTTGATCACAAGAAAACTTCAAAATATAGTTTTCCCAAAGAAAATTAAGAAGCTAAATATGTGTTAATAATTTTTCGGTCTCATTACTTAAATTTACTTATATTTCGATAAAAATGCAACACTGTGACCATAGTTGCCACATAAATTTAGAAAAAGAAATCGTCAAATTTGATGAAAAAAAATGTAAAATTGAATTTTGGAGATCGGATTAAATTTTCCAAAAAGTATTACAATTTAACAATTGTAACAAACTTTTTAAAACTTTTCAGGATCCGGAAAATGTTAAAAAAAACTCGTTTCTATTTCGCTAAAAAAAAATTAAGTGGATTGTCTTCATTTCACAAAGTTTAAAAAGGATTTTCAATTCTTTTAAATTTATTAGCCTTTATAAACACATTGATGATGACCCTAAAAACTTTTTGGGAAAACGAAATGGCATAGTACAGTTCGCGAGGTCTTGTTTTATTTCAGTCTTTACGATTAATTAACATTGATACTGAATTAAAGTTAATTTCCCTAAAAATATTATTATAATGTGTTTAACTTTCTTTAAAAAGTATTCTGCATTATTTGCTTTGCGTCTGGAGTTACCTGGAGATATCAATGTTTAAATTGATTGTTACAGAAAAGAGTTTATTGATTTTATACTAAATCATTATTATGTGGACTTTGGTTTAAATTGACTTAATAAGAGTGAATTGAATCCAGTTTATTGGTGATGGATTTTATAAAAATCTTGGATAAATCGTGCTTATGAAAAGTTGTCAAATTAGGGGCATAAGTCATCAGAACCTCAAAATGCCATTTTAGGCACATAAAATCGTCACACCTGGCAACAGTATTAGCATGTTAAATTGAAAAGAATCTCTCTCCCTTCTGTTAGTCTCTCACAATTAGAATCATTTTCTCTCATCAAATTAATTAAAATGAAAAAACAAGAGAAAATAAATTTATTTGAAGAAAATTGTTTATTTTTATTTTTTAATTTTCACTTAAATTTGCAATAAAACAAAATATTTACACCAATAACAACAACAACAACAAAATAGAAGGAAAAATTTTGCCATAAAAAGCAGCCAAAATGTATGTCAATGTTAAATTTTTTTATTTATTTTTATTACAAACAAAAACAACAACAAAAACAATGAAAAAACTAAAGACGAGAGATTTAAAGAAAAACAAAAATAAATAAAAAAAATCAGGCACCAAATAATAACAAAAGAAAGAAAAAAGAATTTAATGAACAAAATAACAAACAACCAAATAAATGTAAAGAACAAAGCAGAATATATGAAAAGAAATTAAGATCAAAACAAATAAAAATAACCATAAAAATATCAAAAAATGAAGAAAATAAACAACAAAAAATTATATCCAAAAACAAAAAAAAACAGGAAAATTTTTTTTATATAAAAACAAACAGACAAACGCGTTTTTTTGCACTACACATCACATCACATTCATAAAAAAATGGGTGAAATACATGTGAAAAAAGACACGAAAAAAATTTAACTCAAACGAAAACTACAAAGGAAAAAAGTAAAAGTAATATTTTCCAAAGTAACAGCAACAACAACAACAACGAAAAAAACATAAAAGAATTTCAGACAAAAACAAAAATAAATAACCAAAGTGTTGTGTTTGTGTGACGTTCATAGAAATGTGGGTGAATAACAAGAAAACAAAAAAACATAAAATAAAATATAATAAAATACAACAACACAAAAGAAAACAAAAAAAGATGCTTAAAGAAAAACATAAACTTATAAAAGACATAAAAAAGGAAAGAAAAAGCAATAATAACAACAAAAATAATTTTGAAGTAAAAAATAAAAACAAACGACCACGATTTCAGTTGCAATTCTGCTGATTTTGCTGCTGCAAGCAGCAACAACAACAACAATTTAAGTCCCATACACAGACACACACACACACATATACGTGTTAAGAGTGTTGCAAAGAAAACTTTGTAAAAATAACTCTTATGACTCCATTCTCCCGTACTCAGAAGAACAGATAGAACAAAAAGAAACAAACTTAGAAGAGGACATAAGGAGTGAGACTGAAAAAATCTTAACTCAAGTTATCATTTTACCCTCCACCATCTTAAGTGGTTTGTCATTCGAAACCACTTAGTGTGTGACACTAAGAAGATATGATTACAGACCCTCATAAAAATTCTGTGTCGATTTAGCTATGCCTGACTGTCTGTTGGTGGCACGCTCACATCGACAGGACTCAATGAAATTTAGCCTGAGTATTTTTTATAATCTTGAGAAGTTATAAACCGATATCTAGAGCAATGGCTAAGTTCAAGGGAAAAACTTTCGTAAATTGTAAAAAAAGTATCAAAATCGGTTCAGTCGAAAAAAGCTTTAATATATTGTATACATTTGGGTGTGTGTGGGTGAGTGTATATTTATGAAACAAAATGTATTTAATTCAGACGCACTTGTGGTCAAGGGTATTTGTTTTAAACTCTTCTTCGGAAGCAGTAATTATCAATATTCTTGAAAAATCGGTTAGTTATCAAATTTAACGATTTGTTGTGAGTTTGATCAGATTAAAGGACATCAATGGAAGTTAGAGCAAAATATTTTCCAAAAGAACTAAATTAAATCTACAAAATTAACATAATGAAAGTTTTAAGGGTCTTTTTGCCGTCCTTAAAAGTTAAATCGTAATACTCTAACCTCAATAATTTTTTCTTCAATAATTATATTTGCTTTGCTATGGGGCACCTCTTCCCCCTGATCCTTTTCGTCCTACATTTGGTTTAGTAAAACTGTTAGTTAATTATGATGAAATATTAATGCTCTGATTTCAGTAGTTATTCAGATATTTGTTTCAATCTTTTCTACATTTAATCTAATAAAAACTGTGCATTGAGATAGTGATTGGGGTCCGCAGAATTTGACTCCTCGTCGTGCCTAATAATTGAACATTTCAAGAACGTCAAGAACTTCGAAAATTAAATTTAGAAACTGAAACCTACAGACCATTTAAAATGGCCGCTAATGCATCGTTAGTTTTCGTGTGATCACAATTAGCCCGATTGACTTATTTCTAGGATAATTCCATGAAAAAATTCAATGCCAATAGAGATTTGACTACTTACTGTCTCGTGAGGATTTTTCAGTTTCATTATTAAAGTTATGTTTTTATGTTCAAGCTTTTGTAGTGTAGTTGGTCCCTTAATAGAAATCCAAACAAAAGTGGGCCACTATACTTAAGGATATTTTTTTCGTCCAATATGTTACGCTATGTTGAGTGAGACATATCAGGTCAAAGATAAGTTATTGAAGTCTTGGATTTACCACTGTAGTCTCCAGATTTGAAACCCATAGAGAACCTTTTTTTGGCATTTTTAAAAGGCAGAGATTTAGTAAGACGCTTCAGAAGTAATCTGGAGCTAATAAACAGTCTTAAATCAAAATCTGAGGCGATGACTCATTGATCTTTTCCAATGAATTTTATGCTATTTCTGCCCAAAAAGTCTGCTGATTTAAAAAAATTTAAAGAAATATGGAATGTTAAAAGTTGCTTTAGTTTCGAACAGCTAATATTTAACTTCGTAATGTTTTTATTGAATTACAATTTCCGAGTAAATATACATATTTTTGGCGTCATTTTTGGATAATAAGCTGATTAGAAAATAGTTGATAAAATAAAAATTTATTAGCTTTCGAACAATTCTGTATATTAAAAACTTTTCTATCTCATTCCTCACATACATTACTTACACACATATCATTACTCATACTAATTTTAAAAAAGAAAAACCTGCAGACGTGAATTTTCTTCTTTAAGTGGCTTTTTTTCTTCTATTATATTTGTTTTTATTGCTTTTTATTGTTGTTGTCATTATTATTATCTACTCTTTTATGGGAGCTTTTCTTTAAAGTATGAAGAGAATTTCTTTATTGTTGTTGTTGTATTTAAAGTTTTCAAGTTATTTTGTAGTTGTAATAATAAACTCGGAATTTGTTATTTCTTTCTCATTGTTGTTGTTGTTCTTTGTGTATTTTCTTAGAAAACTTTTCTTGTGTTTTTTTTTCTTATTTTATTCTCATAATGTTTTGTTGTTGTTGTTGCTTCTTTTAAACATTTGCCACAAAAAAGTCTGCTCACACACACACATATGTTTTGTCATATTGAGACTCTTCTCAGGTGTCATGAAAAAGACCTTCAACTCATAAAGAGTTTCAAGAAATGGAGAAGTAAGCAAAAAATCAAAACACCGGAAAAGGAAGGAAGTTTTTTATTGTGTATTCCCCTGTCGTTGCTGATTTCTGTTGTATTTTTTTATATAAAATTATTTTGCTTTTTCTTAGAAAAGGAGTTAAAGTACATTTATTATATATTTTCTATAATGAATATTATTTTAAGAATTATGAGAATATATTTCAATTTCATCATAATTTAATAAAAATTTTAATCGATTGTTAATTTTATGAATCATGAAATTAACATTTCGCTAGAGCAAGAACCGATACTTTTTTTCTAATAATTCCAATTAAAATCCAAAGAAGATACTTTCGAATCACTATTTTTTTTAATTTGGGCGATCAAAGACTTTCAGCTTATAGAATGTATCAGATCAATAGTTTACTAGTTACATGACAAAAAACACCATAATTTTGCATTTCCACCATTTGAAAGATTCTTAATGAGCCAGAACGTTCAATCTTATGGAAGCTTAAGAAATATTTTTCGGGATTTTTAAAAAAGTTAAAGAATCGTTTCTTTTTTTTTTCTTTTTATAGACCAATAAGCTTGGTTGCTGTTTTATTGTCACAAGGGAGGGAAGGGACATTTTCCGGAGTTTTAACTTAATAATGGTTCTTTTCAAAAAAAAAACCATTTCAATATCATAAATAGAATCAATTTATATTGTAGTATGATCATTAGCTTACGTATAATTAGAAATGCCTCTACATGCAAACAACAACAACAAACAACTTGTATTAGTTCCTATAAACAGCGCTTGAAACTGGTATATATTATGGATTAGATGATACCTGTTTTAGAAAAGTATTATCTAACTTTAATTGCTCATAGTCTTATTAAACGATCTTATTGTGTATTTATTCTGTATATTTTTTTGAAATTTCAGAAGGAGACCTCTTTTAAATTGGATTAACTTGACATGTTATGACCATTAGCTCATAAACTTCGGAGTGCCCCTACATATGAACTGTTAGAACTTCTAGTAGATGACTCCATAAAAATAGTTAAACGTTTTAGTGAGTCAAACTCTTAAAAGAAAATCAAATTGTACTTGATCAGATGAATATTTTATGAAACCAATATTAATCCACATCAGTTGATTATTAAAAGCTTCCACTATAATACATCATTATTGTAATCGATCTATTATTATTTCACTTTTAACTTTCTTATGCCATTGAGTCCATATCTAACGCGTCAATAAATAATCATTATTTTAACTTATTCATCACTTCGGAAG